>JAUTBT010080673.1:0-12897 GCA_032361225.1 Lepetodrilus schrolli | reverse complement strand
TATATATTACGCACATATACAATGTACATAGATACCATCTTATCCCGCAAGGATTTCTCAATTATGTTAATCAGGAAAGTGTCACATACCAATTGTTATATTTTGTTGTGCGACGGTAGGGACTACCGTGTGTCAACATAGTACAATCTACCGTAAACTAAGTTCATTTTCATGTATGGTTATTGTTCTCGAATGCTCTCTAAAGCTGTCTGTGTTACAACGAGATGTGTATGGCGAGTTGTATTACTACGCTACTGGTTCATTGCAATTGTCAAGGACATACGTAGACATCGATAGGTATTTCGTATTAAATCAAACACAAAGTAAGTAGTATGCTGCAATCAATCATATTTGTCCATCAAATGGGATCAAGTTAAACAGTCATGTCTGTTGACAGGTAACCTTTTCATACAGCTAGCGTATTCAACTGATACATTTCATACGCTGTCAATGCACTTAAAAGCAGTCTATATAATTTACGGAGTATACAAACAGCCTATTTAAAGGCATAATACCTAGATATATAATACGCTTCCATGCTTCTACAACGGCAACGTTCTTTATTAAGCTCAGTTCTATCCACTAGTTGTCCGATATTGGAACTACTAATTCTATACCTCGGTTTAATTGATAGGGACGACTAGTACATCATTTGTATATTTCGTCCAAATGATTGGACGCCAACGGTTATTAAACGTTTGATCAATGAATTTCATACGCAATTATACAGTTCGTAAGATTAATCCGGCTAAGCGAACAAAACAGGGTAGCATGATATAGTGTGGGTTCACGAGTTCCCGGCAAACGGGTTCAAAAGGCTTCTTCAGTTTGTCGACTCTACGATGATATATTGTACTGCCTAAACATAATACTCAGTCAAACATAAAATATTTCGTTTTAAGTTATTTGTGTGTCGATGGAAGGGTTTCGGTTAGAACCGCGACTGCACCGTTCCAAAGAGTGGTAATTGCGGGAGAAAATCGATTGTGTTCGCCATTAAATTCGAACCTTTATAGAAAGTATTTTTTCTTAATAGCTTGCAATGGAATATCATTAATAATTAATGCACCTTCGCGGGCATTATTAATAAAGGTATTCATGTTTTGCAATGAGAAGGATAATTACAAAGGAAAGTAATTATAAATTTAAATAGCATTTAATGTATATTATTTATGGTTTCAAAGAATGTAATATTATTAAACGTTGCTGGTAGTATCCCAAAATATTATTTTTATTTTAAATATTTAAGGATACAAACTTTAAATGGGAAAAAAACCACAACGATATAAATCCCACGTTACTTCATATATTTCTTACCATCAACAATTATGTAAATCTCAACGCGTTATACTGTAAGATTCCCATTAGCAAGAACATTGCTATTTTAGTTTGAATAGGTCGTTCGTTGTTTCGTCTGGAAATATGTTTCTAGACAAGAAAAAGTAAACAGAAATGAAAAAGTAGAATGTAGTTGTTGTATATCAGTTAACAGGATCAATTATTTCTATGTTTAAATACTTATTTTAATGCAAAAAGATATCTTATGTACAAACCGGCCATCTATTGTTCCCTGATTGACAATTAAGGTATAAATTGTGAGGGTTCTTTGTTTACGGACATTCAAATATCAATACCACCCCTAGACAATGGTACAAAAACAGACCTCCACAATCATATGGAGAGCATTATACCACAAATACAACATTACTAACATTTTGAATTCCTCTTTCGGTCCATAGCCGATTTTGTTTATGAAAAGGCGAACTAAATGATTCCGTTACACATCTTTCTTCCTACACTAGTCGGTTGAAAGATTTTAGGAATCTACAATAATCTAGCACATGTTTCCGTCACGTTGGTGGTAGAATCATGCATGCTACACAGTCAGATGGAAATACGTGTTGTTAATATTTACAACTACATATTTTTATGCCCCATTTAGTTAACAAGCGGCAAAGCAAACAGAGAAGGGGCTATCAAGCCCGGTGCTCTTAAATTCTGAACCCAGTGGCTGTGTTTCTATCCGTTGTATGTAGATTCCTGACTGTGGAACAAACGACTTTTACAGATATAACTCTCTTCATCTTGTGCTCTTAATTTTCGCTGCAATGCTAGGAAACTCTCTGTTCATAAGTCATCACTGAAAACCACATCTTACCAACAGGGCACAAAGAGGAAAAAGATTGCTGTATAAACATGACAAGAACCCCCCCGCATAACACTTGAGGGCGCTTCACTCATTTACCAGTCATTGAGCGCCACCTATCGGAACTTATCCCCCTTTGATTGCGCTCAGTTTGATCATTATGCAATTAAACCCAGTTACAGACTTCATTCCGTCTAAAAACTGACCAAAAGGTAGTCATTAGTCAGACTTCATTAATCCTCCTTGACGAGAAAGACGTCTTTCAAAGGTGGCTTGTACCATGACGCTATCTGGGTCCAAACCCGGTCTTTGAATTTCAAATTGTGGAAAATCGATTTCATGACGAATTGAGATCTGAACTTTCTTCATAAACGTATCTAAGCATCCTAATAGTCTCTTTCTAATTGCAATACAAAAGTATCGTAAAAACTGCCACTGCAATGCTTCGTATGGTAATTACTATAGTATGCTTCTTGAACGTCAGTTGTATGCCAGTTGGAGATATAATCCATTTAGGATATTTGGCGCCCATGCACATGTACATTCAAACAATTACACCGTATATACATATTTTTAAGTATTGATTTGCATTATTTTTTCAAATTTACATAAATGTTAAAGTGAGCACATTTATGTCTGGAATAGGAATATCAAGCTTAAGATGTACTTAAGTAGCGTATATGTTATTGTATTAAATAGTTGTCATATTACAATTATTCCATATCTAAAAATAGTACCATGTCGGCATTAAAGGTTTGCGTGAATGATGATGATGTCTCAATAACGGGCATCAAAATACAACATGACATATTTGATGGTGGGAACCCTATCACTTTCTCTACGGACATGCGGGAAGCGAAACCGTACATGCGGTGTTACAAATCAACGGTAGTTCCACTGCATCTGGATGCGATAAGCACGTGGAAATGGCCTTTCAACTCACTGCAACTTCACATCAGTAAACGCCTGGCCTTTCATGAAACAAAGCACAAATAAACACTGGCGATAGAGTTTCCAATGAATAGAGGAAGACAAGGGTTGTCGGCCTTGGAATGGCGTCGGCGGAACATCCGGCAGCCATGTTATCTGTCCACGAAATCGTTTCTCGCCGCACAACGGCCATCAGGTGTGCTTGATGAGTGTGTAATTGTCCAGAAATCGACAGAGAGAAATGAAAATGTGCTTCCTTCGTTTTGAAGACTTCTCTCTAGCGTTGACCTGACTTTTAAGGCGATGTTTATAGAAGGACCCAGCATTAATGACACACAGACATGTTTATACGTATGCTTTATCGATATTATAGGTGTTTGTGATAGAAATAGCCTGTAGTGGAACGCACTGACGACTTAATCTGGGAAGTACTCGTTGTTGATGATGTTTCATTGGATCGCCTGTTCCCGTACATTGTTAAGAACTACATGTTGATAGCGATAGAAATAGGCATTAAGTAACTTGCCTTGCAGAGGATAATAGAATCAATCAAACGGACATTAAGTATCATTAAATTATTCTGAAGTTATAGGTCATCAAATAGTTGTGTCGCTGAAGAGCACTTTTACTTTCTATTTGCCCTGTTATGTAATTACCCTTAATCCAAATAAATCGTGTCATTGGTCGGTTTTCGTGTATTGTATTAGTACATTTTATTGTTTAATACACAATTTGATTGCGATCAATTCTAAAGACGTATGCTAGAAACGAGACGAATAAATAATATCTGAAACCGTTTTAATTTGACATCATTATGGAAACTCTTTACATCAGTCCATTAACTTTAATTTCGTTTATTTCTACCACTAGACACAAGAAGAAGAAAACGGGAGGAGGAGGAGTCGGAAGAACAAACTTTATTTAATGTTTACATTTTCATAATTAATGTTAATATTTTGATTACCAAAAAAATCTTTGAGACTCTCAATTTATTTGTCCCTGCTGACTGGAAGTAGTTCATTCCTATACGCCAGGATACGTGTACACACATTTAGATATTCCGACTACCACGCGACTTGCACATATGGAGCAAACGTTTCGATATGTTCAACATAAATAGCACCCTTCCTCTTCCCATCCGACGAGACTTTGTGTCTGCATACAACATAACATTAGAAATATGTTTTAATCCATCTGCGTTCAAGCACACTTAAAGAAAATAAAGTTAAAGATGGTTGTTTATTTGGCTTTGAGAACATGCGCTCTAGGCTCGCTTCTGTCCACCCATATGCCACATTTCAGGAGAGTCCTTAACGCGATGACCTAGTCGTCCAGTAATAGACGTCAATAAGCTTGGACATTTTGATTGGTCAATATTGCTGGCTCACTCGTAAGCATATTCACGTATTAAATTGAACTGCATTCAATTGTTTAATTAAGTCTTTTTGACATGTTTGGAAACTGCAATCAATAAATGGAAATGAAACAAATTGTATGTGTTATTGTCTTATGAACGATTTGCTTAGATTTTCACATTTTCCAACCGGTCTCACATTTATCAAGAAGCGGAATTGTATTAAACTAGACTACGATACCAAAAAGTCTACAACAAAGGAGTATTTATTGCTAACAGTTATGTTACGTTATCTACCGCCTTTGAAATGGTGTTATATGTATCCAGATTTCGTCACGTGCGGGCATAATACTTCGCTTGATGGTCACAATATGGCGTAACAACACGCTGTATCAATCTGAAACCTGCTGAATGTAATCTGCTACACAGCTATTAAATACCGGAAGTCACTTGTGTTGGTATATGCATTTGTGAGGCCGAAATCCCGCGAGTCGTCTTCAAACGGGACCGATCGCAGCCAAATCTCGCGAGATTTGATAACAATGTGTACAGGAACCCGCCTTGCACGCGCAGCTTTGCGGGAGGGCGGAGTCATGCGCAGTAAGCATCGCCGTCCTTTGTTTCCACCCTGATATCGCATTTCATTCCCGTCTTCATCTCGCGAGAAAACGCGACGTGGATCATTCATCTCGACGACAAACCTACCACCGAGGAATCTACGACTTCCAGGCTTAGATAAATTTGCTTACTTGCTATCTAATTAACTTTCTCTCTCGTGTTGTCAATTTATTAAGCGTCGTGACGTCATAGACGTTCCGACGCTGCCTTGAGTCGACGGTACGTTACATACGTCTGATACAGCAAACCATGCTAACTATCTAGGAAATTGTCCTGTGACAAGTCTATGTTTACACATGTATCACTGGGCCGACTGTAGAAAGCAACGAGGACGGTGTCGGGGCCAGTGAAGTAAACAGCTGCCAGTGTTAAGGGCTTAATATTGATATCTGACATTGAAAACGATGTCACTATTTATTACACTGAACAAACAAAGCCTGCATTATACTCAGAGAACTCCAATTTTTCATACCGACAACCTTTCTAATTTTCAATTCGTTAAAGGTCCCAATACCATATTTCCCGACCATCTATCAAAGAGTGAATGCTTGCAATAACCACTACTCTTCGAGATGTTCCAATCACTAAAGTGGTGACCAGTAAGCTGAGTATCGTAGACATCTCAATTTCAATATGTGCCGTGTGTAATAGTGGACAGTGTGCACTAAAGCTATTCCTTTGTAATAACGACGTGTCTATCGAATGGTCGCACTATAGCATGCTGTAGTTACCTAGCTATTTCCTGTTGCCTGGATTGATGATCTTACAGAACCAAGTGTCTATAAAATGAACATTTTGAAAGTATTGTAGACTTGCTTCGCATTAATTCGTTCACAATAATTTACTCGAGTACTGATACGTTGTAGTAAATATCGGCATTGATAAATACATCTAAGTGGATATCGTGTTGAGACATTGAGTTATGACGATGGCAATGCGCGATCCATACAATAAAAAACGAGCCATGCTTTCTACATGTTTCCAACTAGAGCTAAGAACATAGATCGACATAATTTGTAATAATTATGCTAATAAGTACATGTATACTTTTGAAAATTAAATACATACTGTATTCAGATTATAGAAGAAACCTGGATTATCCAAACCCTAGATTGTGATAATATCTAACAAACATATTTATTACATGGATTCTTATTTTATCAATCACTGCGCGTAGACTTGTTAGGCAGACTTCAGGTTGTTGTTTGTTTTTAACCTGGAAATCATCATCCCTATATGAGATTTAGAAAGTCGAAATTAATTTTCTCCACCCAAAGCTTAATAGAATTTTAGAAAGTTACAAATCGAATTTTAAGGTATCGAAGAACACCAATAAACATCACTGAATCACATACCTATAGTTAATTTCATATTGGTATGTAGTACCGTTTGAAGTACCGGTTTAAAACATTTCATAACAGACACGCTCCTTTTCCAGAACCCATCTGTCTGTCCATTTGTCCCCTGCTTGTCTGGTTGTCTGCTTCTGTCTCTGTCTGTCTGTACATTTGTCTTCTGCCTATCCGGTTGTCTGCTTCTGTCTGTCTGTATGTCTGTGTATGTCTGTCTGTCTGTCTCCCAGCTGAGACTATCCGCCTAAATATTCCAAAATGCCGCATGGGGAACCACGCAATCTTATTAGCGTAATTGTATTGTGATTTATACAGCACTTGATCAAACCTCAGTCCACAAGACGGCCGCGAGGCTATACGCGAGTAGAGAGACGAAACCAGCCTATAATATGGACAGGAACAGACAGAACACACGCAAATAAGATATTACATATGCATGTCTCTCACTGCGGGATGTATGTATTCATTTAAACTGGCCATTAAATCTTTAATCGATACCTCTACAGTATAACAGCCATAACGCAATGTCCGTCGTTCAATAAGTAATAATTTATCGCGAAAATGTATTTTTCAATGGTAATTTTATCAGATATTTACCAGATGATAGAATCGAATTATCAATAATGAAATAACGTGAAGAAGATAAATCTTCGTTTCGTGTATATATCCGTATGATAGCGACACATATTGCGTACGTTTTGAATAGACCTCTGCGTAGTGTTTTTGCCATTAGAAGGGTTTCAAAGTCTTTAATATTTATGTATTGAATTTGCATCGTCAATATCCCACGCCCCTGTAGTAAAACTGCGTCTGGGTGTATTTGCTTTCCTTTTAAACTGTGTGGAAATTCCTTTACGATGTCGATTTACTGCGCATGGCCCAACCATTAGTACAATGAACTCCAAGATGTCAAATAGCAAATTTACACAACAAATAAATTCTTAACTAACGATGTTTTCAGTTAATATCCTCGGGGTCGTGAAGTCAAAGCTATCAAGATTGAAGCAGAATTCAACGCAGGAAAGAGTTATGTGTAGAATCAAACATATTTATTGAATTTTGTCAAGCCATGCGCGCGATCATATGAGTTTAACAAAATACGCATTGACTTTAAATTAGTTTATGGATTTAAACCCGACCCAACACCTGCACAATGTCAACTTTTTGATTTACCTTTTATACTGGTGGTCGATTCAAAATGTTTGTTATAAGATTTTCCTATCGTTCACCGGTAATCCGAAAATAAGAATTACAAGCTTGTAAACGAATTACATCGTGTCGTACGTGCTGGAAATTTAGTTTTGGATAGTTTAATGATCATAAATATCGCATACTGTTATTTTAAACATTATGTGAATTAAGTTTACTTAAAATGTACTGATCTGACATGCGAATGGACAACACATCGATCATTTATTGTCTCCATAGGAAGAGACAAAGGAATTTAGTGAACAATATCCGTTTGTATTACATACATATAATTGCACATAATATTACTCTGAAGGAAAACATAATTAATAACATGTTGGTTTTTCGTGTAATTGTAAACAGAAATATGTTCTTGTTTAATCTCCAGTATTTGGTTTGAGTTATAAACTAAACAAAAACACAATCATCACTATAAGATAATTTCATTGTAAATAATATCAAATAACATACTATTGTCTTAATCTAAGTAATTAATTACTGTCCCCATCCTGGATCTACGTAATCTATATAATTGTATTTAGCACATAACATAAGAGTCTGGGAATTAAATACGCCCATGGTATAAATATAAATATTTTCATTAGTGAAATAACATAATGGACTAAATCACGGTATTGTATAACTGTATTAATTCGCGTTCTCAACATCCTTTTGACCTGTTTTAGTGCTTCTTCTTGTACACCAATGGGACATAGCGTATGAAAGAGCGGTTAGTGAGTTTGGATCTCGAGGATGAATTCCTTATAGGGACATAGATCTGAACCACACGATGTCTGTTTGTATATGATTTGAGCAGCCTAACAAAGCTATGGGTCCATGAAAAGGCTAGTAGAATTCAGAACCGAATAACGGCAGTGTTGGTCAAATAATAATAATAATAAAAATAAAAATAATAATAAAAATAATAATAATGATAAAGTGCGTACATATATTTCACCAAAGCCATACTCGATAGCCTGCTCATAGCGCTATATTACTACCTACATTGATATCTGTTTGGATCCCGAAGACAGAAACATTACGAGAACACCATTTTTAAATATGTAGATGATCCCGTAGCGATGAACCAGTGCAGCTAAAACTTGAACACGCTCAATAATAATAGGCATGAAGTATTGAGGGCATTGAAGTTATGTAAGACTCTAATATCGAAGAACAACACGATAACAGATATCAACCTGCCAGGGGTAACATTGTCATACCCGTCAACCACACTCGTACAGAACTCAATCCTGAAAATGTTAACATTCACTAACCACATTATGGTATCGTTTATCGAAGTTTTCGTATCTACCATGAGACCGTAGCGCTCTCGTAGCGATCTTTTATACATGACGATCGGGTACTTACAGAACAGAATAGAACTTTTTTTCACACAGGCCGAGAACCTATTTGGTGTACAAATATAACTTACAAAAAGGAACATGGCAATCGCGGACCAGGATTTACTACGAGGTCTTTCGTTTCATAGAATTCAATAATGCAGAATACACTGAGATTGTTCAATACGAGAGCGCTATGGTATCAAAGTGGATATGGGATGTTCGAGAACATCACGCACACTTGTAAGATTAACATATCCATTAAACACGAGGATAACAATCTGGCAGCTTCATGAAGAGGCATGAAATACAGAAAGACATACCTCTACCGTGTAACCATATCATACCACATAAACCACACTCAGACATACCTCTACCGTGTAACCATATCATACCACATTAACCACACTCAGACAGACCTCTAGCCTGTAACCATATCATACCACATTAACCACACTCAGACATACCTCTAGCCTGTAACCATATCATGCCACATAAACCACACTCAGACAGACCTCTAGCCTGTAACCGTATCATACAAATTATCCACATTAAGACATGGATCTACGAATGTCTATGAACCACGCCATAATATAGCTATATCCTGTAACAGCTAGTATCATACGTTCATATCATGAAGCACAAACGGACATGCCTCAGTCTAGAACACGTTGACGGCAGCCATGACTGTTTAGACAGTTAAATTGAACCATTCTGCATTTATTACTTTGAAGCTTTCAATAAATAGCTGACACTTCGCTAATCTATTGTTTCAATGATCCTGTACATTCCATACTTAACTGTCCATTCATATTGTCACATCATTATTGAAGCTAGGTGTGCTAATTATCTGATAACCATGAAAAAAATATTCAAACCAATCGCTGTAATATCAGCGACAGCCCTATCGACAACCATATTTCAGAAATCTCTTAATCTCCATGTCAACAAATACGAATATGACACAAATACTGGGTAAGAAGGAATCAATACTACCTCAATGTAATGTTGTCACATCTATACATATGACACGAAATAAATGTTGAAATACCTCGGTGTTGATGTAATGTGGTGCATTTCTAGTGTAAAACTAATAAAGAGGTGTTGGGCCGACAAGTCTGTCTTGTAGTGTGAATGCGCTGCAGTTTAATCTTTAATAGTGTCATAGTCACAACCATGAGCTTACATTTAAAGGTGCATGTTATTTTAGGTTTTCATTTCAGTGTTCAATACACTATGGTTCACAATAACATCACAAAAAATAAAATAAACACAAAAAAACGCAGAATGTCTTAAAACCCTGTGAGGAACTGGTACAAGGGACACAACTCTTGTATATCATAACATTCGAGCATTTCCGGGTGTAATTTGAAGCTCTGGGAGTATTAAAATGAACGGTCTTGTACTTGGTTTCAAATAGTGTGTAATAAATACCTTTACGTATCCTATATATGGCATAATTCATCAGAAATGTTGATAGTTTCTTCTAGAGCTTGCGAATTCCTACGAATCATCAAATAATGAAATAATGAATGTCTTCTAGAGCTGCTCCAATGGAAGAAATTCTACTTCTTCCTTCATCAGATCGTGCCCTAAAGAAATATGCGTTATTTCCTAAGGACGGGCAGGTACTGTATGTTATATATATATAGTTTAATGAACGGTAGGACAGTATATTAACACACCGGGCCCTGGGATTATGACGACTTTGAGTACGATTCCATGCTCAAGCTAAAATTATATATGACAGTGTGTGAACGAAACTTTGGGTTTCAAAATCTCGGGGCCTGGTATAGTATATCCCTGTTACTGCTAATATGATTATTATGACAGTTTCGAGTTTACTTAGCAGTAATGTACGGAGATATTGATGTATATACCATTCACGATTCCCCAATATGACAATCCATGTAGCTGCCCTTGCAATATATTTTATTTTAAACTTTGGTTGTCGTGTGACTAAATATGTTATGTGAATTTTCAACGATCTAGATGTAGAATAATTAAAATTCAAATAGCTCGTTAACGAAAATATACGTAGCAACGGTAGGCTAGCTCGTGGTGCACGGCCGATAGTTAATGACATACATACATGATATATGTCCATTATATTTATGTAATAGTTAATGGAATGCATACATAATATGTCGATGCCATTTCTATCCTTATACATCATCATGATTGTTACATTGAGATTATTTTGTTACTTTATTGTGTGTGTGTGTGTGTGTGTGTGTGTGTGTGTGTGTGTGTGTGTGTGTGTGTGTGTGTGTGTGTGTGTGTGTGTGTTGATTTTACGAGCGATTCTTATACTGTTGAATTCCCGTTTACTATATTGTGTTTCGTAAAATCTTCTTAGAATACCTCGAGGAATGTTTAATGAAAGCAATTCTTGAACAATTTAGAATTAAAAACGCGACAACAGTTTAATACAATATATTTACCTGAAAATAAAATGATCGGCTAAAGGACACGTGCTCGTGGAATTAATTTCCTCCAAATATTAAAAACTTCACATCAAATAGAGAAGGTAAGCAATGATATTACGAACGGATCTCTCACATGAGTGAATAGCGAGATCCACGCATAATATCACTTGCACGTATATACGGTGGGATCTATATTCCCCGGACCCAGACCGGTCACGTGAGCCAATCAGATTGCCGGGGATTGGGTCCGAGTCCAGGGAATGGATCTCTCCAGCATACACCGCCATATATCCGCTGGTAATGAGTCCGTTTGATGTGGAATAGTTGAAACATATATTTCCAGATTCGTTTTCAGCTTCTTGACTTAATTTATTGTGTGTACACTTTCGGAGATATTTCACCTCATGGGCCTTTCGTGGAGACTGTTGGCAATCTGCACAGCGAGGTGCTAGAATGTCCGAACGAGCATTAATAGTTTCGTTATTCCAAAGTGTAGAATGTGTCTATGACCACACGTACATACATGTAAAATAAATACTGTATAGTGCAAGTGAAATATGAACTTTTATTCTATTTTGTTTTTTACTTTCATGTTATTTTTGTTGTTGTTTTTCAAAACAACTGTGATATGATTAGTTCCACGGCATCTGCAGTGCAAATCAGGATCTTATTTGGACCACTTGAGGGGCAGATTTTCTTGTTCATTATAGTTACTTCCCTTTGAGCAGAAATATTTCTTTTGGACTAGAGGCGAGACTGTCGGTAGTTAATCTTTTTGTTTTATTTTCTATTTTCATTAATAACATCTTTTTGTTTCGGTAAAAGACAAAAGTATCCGGATATGATTCTCGAATCCAGAAAGTGTATTATGTGTGTAAGGTTTAGCATAAATTTCACCTTGGTGGCCTCTCGAAGACTGTTTATACCTACAGCAACACGTCACAGAGACGTGAATCTCAAATCAATTATCGGATTTTAATATTTATTAAAGGTGACGTAGTTCAACGCTGGTGCGTAAATTAGTGGAATGTCCGACGTATATACGACCGTCTGTGCCGCTCCAGTGATGCCAAAGAGGCCTACAATCTCTACACAGTTCATCTTCTGGTTTGAAATTAATATATGAAAGCATCGTGGCCGTTATACAAACTGCAGTTCAGCAGATGTTATACAATCAATAGAAGACTGTAAGATATACAACATCACTCCCTATATAGAATGTCATTATATAGTTTGACTGTGCTAATTTCGCGTCTCTCTCTCTCTCTCTCTCTCTCTTCTCTCTCTCTTCTCTCTCTCTCTATCTACCTCTCTCCCTCTCTCTCTATCTATCTATCTCTCCCTCTCTCTATCTCTCTCTATCTCACTCTCTCTCCCTCTCTCTTTTTCTCTCTCTTTTTTCTCTCTCTCTCTACCTCTCTCCCTCTCTCTCTCTATCTATCTCTCCCTCTCTCTCTCTCTCTCTCTCTCTCTCTCTCTCTATCTATCTATCTATATATCTCTCTCTCTAAAAAATAAGTATATGGTCTTTTTATAA
>JAUTBT010080662.1:0-12898 GCA_032361225.1 Lepetodrilus schrolli | reverse complement strand
AACAGTCCATTTGCCAATGCCGAATAGTTTCAGGGGAATGTCTCAAACTAACAATCTGATTATTGGTACTGTTGAAAGAAACTTCAAAGTATCAGTTGATTATATTGCTATCATGTTTCCCCAACACACAAGATAGATTAAAGATTGAATGAACAATGTGGGTAATTTTAAGACAACAACTCGTCAAGAACTTGTGAACTGGGTCGGTAAATCATGGGCAGGCATAGACCATTCCATTATTATCGGGGGGTTTCTTCGATTTGGAATTTCAAACAACCCTGACGATTCCATAGAAGTTTATTAGTTCCTATCTTATCAATCTATGACAGATCGATAACATTCAATATAGTGGCCGTAAATAGAGTGCTCCTGTTTTTGGATCGGTAAATATTACGGCAATAAGTTTGGATATTCTTGTGGTATAAGCCCAGTACCGTATTATCCATTATTGTATCAAGTGAGCCCCCTGGGCTTATACCCCACGACATATGGTATTACATTTAGTACCTATATTCACATCAATGTCAATACAACTAATTGAACATTTTGTTCAGAGTATTCATGTCACTGGAGAATGGCGAGTTGCTGGGTTCTACTGACATAGCGAAATGAGTAACACTTATCGTGAAACCAGTAAAAGCATTTAATATCACACCCTGCTACATTCATATTAGTGCAAATGAGTTATTATTTTATATCACAGTGGAATATTCCACCCATATATGTGAGAAAAAAAATATTTGGTATTGGGGTATAGCGTCCCTTTCAAGATTCTTTAACTTATATCACGACATGTCAGTTTCAGGGCAGGAGGAAACCCGCAACATCCATAGCGCTGAATGTTGCAGTAAAGCTGCTTGCACTGGCTGGTACTGACAAGACCAAGGATGATAACTGAATTGCCACTCTACAGACATCGCATCCTATCAACATCGCGTCAGAAAGGTAACTTTCACGAACATTGATGCCGGGCTCCCGGGGCAGGATTTGAACCTGGAACCAGTGGCTCTGAAGTTCAACGTTCTACCACTGCGCTACCACCCGCCCCATCCACCACCCTACACACATCCCCAGTCATGTCAGTCAACTGAGTGTGCCATCCAAAACGAAATCAGTCGTCCTCAGTTTATTCAATCTTTTCATTCGGACAATTTCATTCTGCTGATAGTTTGATCATGACAATCATTTGATTGTGATAATTATTTTATTATGATAATTATTTTATTATCATAATTATTTTATTATCATAATTATTTGATTATCAATGATATTAATGTGGTAATTATTTGCTTACGACAATCATTAGGTTCTGACTCATTTTTAACAACCATTTGATTTTGACAAATCACTGACAAATCATTTGAGTCTGTTCACTAAAAGGAGGGAATTTCTGAATATCACAGCAATATGACAGTAAGTGGGCAATAGGATTACTGCAGCTCCTTGATGGCTTCAAAGTGTTCAGGAATCAACAATTCCCCAGCCACAGTACAGTAGCCTGTAATGTATGATATCTGTGAAGTGACATTTCCGTATATGTGTTTTCAGGCTGTCAGAGTTTGTGGTGCCGCCATCTATAGTTCGGTCCATGAGCTGGGTGCAGAACGTGTGGCCAGACCGCCTCCCCGAGGACAGTCCGTACAACCGCCCCGAGGTGCAGAAGTACTGCCTCATGGGTGTCCGCGAAAGCTTCACAGACTTCCACATAGACTTCGGTGGCACCTCCGTCTGGTACCATGTTCTCAGAGTGAGTTCTGTGACTTGTTTGTTTGTTTATATGACCTGAAGAAGTCTGTATTAGCAGACGAAAACCGAAACGTCGTCTAGACTTAAGATAGTTTTACAAAGAATTTTATTGTTTTATTTATTTTAATAATGTATTCATTCATTTATTCATTTGTTTAATTATTTTTATTTATTTTTATTTATTTTTATTTATTTTTATTTATTTTTATTTATTTTTATTTATTTTATTTTTGTAAATTTTATTTATTCATTTACTCATTTATTCATTCATTCATTCAAATGAATGGACTACGGTAGACTGCTGATTAGCTTGATCTTCAATACATTTTAATTTTAAATTCACCTTGACTCCAGTGGACCAAAATAGTGTCACAGTGCCCTAATTCTCACCGCCAATTCTGTAAACTTTAGGAGACACTTGACCTACGTTTAGGAGGATGCATGCCTACGGATACTGTTAGTTATAGCAGATTGTCCACCTCCAGTTCTGTAAATTTTAGGAGTCACTGGACCTATGTTTTAGAGGATGCATGTATATGGATACTGTTTGTTATCACAGGGCGAGAAGGTCTTCTACATGATCCGACCCACCAACGCCAATATGAACCTGTACGAGAATTGGCTGTCATCCACCAGTCAGAGTGAGACGTTCTTCGGGGACCAGGTGGACAGCTGCTACAAGTTCGTCATCAAGCAAGGGCAGACAATCTTCGTACCCACCGGCTGGATTCATGCCGTCTTCACGCCCATCGACTCTCTGGTCTTTGGCGGCAATTTCCTGCACAGTCTCAATGCCCCGCTGCAGCTACAGTGAGTTTCTGCTGTGTATTAATTAACCCTTTCTCTGTGGGGAGACAGTTGGAGATGCCTTGATCTGACAGGGAGAGGGTTAATTTTGTTTATACAATCCCAGATAGTCGACTTGCTTGATGGTCACACAATAGTTTGTTTACATGGAGCATTAATCCTCGCCCTGCTGGAGGTAACTAGAGATGACAGTCGTATCTAACAAGGAGACGGTTAAACGTATAATACAATGGTCTAATAAATCTTGTTTTGCATGAAGTGGTCACAATAATGATCAATGTCTCCTTGAGTTGTTTCCCCTTATTGTAATATTTATTTGACTTTAAATTAGTGATATATTTTCTTTATTTATCATGAAGATGTCTTCAAACCTTTATTTTCATTTTCAGAGTCTACGAGATAGAGCGTCGAGTGAAAACCCCAGAAAAATATCTCTTTCCATTTTATGAAGCAATCTGCTGGTATGCAGCGAAACATTTCTTGGATATCTTGAAAGGTAGTTGTAATTCTTAGTTTAATTTTATGTTCTTTGAGTTATATATGTGGCAATGCCGTTATCATCCTTGGTCTGTTATTACCAGCCGGTGCTTGCAGGTTTACTGCAACATTCAGTGCTATGGATGTTGCAGGTTTCTTTCTGCCCTAAACTGACAAGCGGTAATATAAGTTAAAGAAAGCACTAAACCCTAAACAAAAACATACCTGGATGGTTACTTTACATATTTCTAACATTTAGTAAAATCGGAAATTTCGTTTCGATGTGTTCACAGACTGCAGTGAAGACAGCACGACCCCTAGGAAGTATATACTGGAGGGCGCCAAGGCATTAGCTCAACATCTCAAGGCCTGGACACAGAGAAAAGACGTATGTATTTGTTTGTGATCACATGTAGCTTAACTTACGATTCTTCAGTCCTACGATAAGACGAGAGTATCAAAGAGATTAATATGTAACTGGTAATGTGTTTTATTAGAAGACAACAAATTCTACCTTCTTAGCATTTGGCTTGCTTACCAGTTGCTTTGCTTTTTTTTTCTCACCCTGTAAGGTTTGTCTATGAAGTATTATGTATACTGATGCAGCCAGATTAATCTGGACCAGTTATTGTATGGAATGGAGGTAGCTTAGTTCTATGGTATGCCTTATAGAAATTCATGAATTATGATTTATGAAATTTGAAAATAGGTAACAATTTGAATTTTTCATGAGATGTGGATAGACAATACCTGCTATGAAATGTATTTCACTGATAATGTATTGGTCAATGTATTAAAATTGATCCGATTTTCACTGAATGTATTGGTAATTGTAGGGGGCGGGTGGTAGCCCATTGGTAGAATGTTGGACTTCGGAGCTAATGGTTCCAGGTTCAAATCCTGCTCGGGGAGCCCAGCATCAATGTTCGTGAAAGTTACCTTTCTGATGCGATATTGATAGGATGCACTGACTGTCGCATGGCAATGCAGTTATCATCCTTGGTCTTGTCAATACCAGCCGGTGCCCGCAGGTTTACTGCAACATTCAGCGCTACAGATGTTGCAGGTTTACTCCTGCCCTGAACTGACAAGCCGTGATATAAGTGAAAGAATCTTGAAAGCGGCTATAAACCCCAATTAACAAAATAAAAATAAGTCATGATAATAAGTAATTATGGTAAATGTGTCTCCCCATATATAGGACAATGGTAGACTATATATAGACAATGTACATGAAATAATAGGCGTTCGTTGTTTTTCCTCCTTACAGTTGAACAACACTTTTCTCGTGAGTGGTTTGTTTATGTTGACCAGATCTGGTCGCATTTACCGATGTAATCGCTGCTCGCTCGTTTCACACATGCTACTTTTCAGCTGTTTTCTGAGTGGTGGATTGTCGCCTTTGTTTAATCATTACGACATTATCATCAGCACCTCCCATTAATGCCATCATCATCATCATCATCATCATTATCATTATCCATTGCCTATAGCATGTTTGACTAGTAGACTGCCTAATGTGCTGTTTCCATCCTCAATGCCAGGGTAATAGTCTCTGGGAAAAGCTGCTCCGCTGTGCCCTCAGTGTATAGTCTGTGTGGGTGGGTAGGGGGAGATAACTCATTGGTTAGTGCATCGGACTACCAAAACAAAATGTTCCGAGTTCAAATCCCAACGACGGAGAACAGTTCCAGTGAGAGAAACCTGTGGTTAGTGTGTCGACTACAAACAACAGGTTCTGAGTTCAAATCCCCCTTTGTTACATATCCAGCATGTAAGAACCCAGTAGTTATTGTGTTGGACTCCATATACACGTACTAAGATTGACATTACATTAGTGTTTGGAGTTGAGAGGTGTTGTATCGGAAAATACAAAACAAAAGGTTCATTCCCAGTGATGGAGAGTTCCTTATTCAATTGAGTAGCAGTAACATGTTGCATATGGGTGCAATATTCCTGATGCGATGTAAAGCACTAATTCAATCAATCAGAGTAGTAATCACAGTATTATAATTCTAACACTAGCTATCTGAGATGGGTGTTCTCATTAGGCCATAGTTATTTGATTACGGTTTACACATTTTTCTGTATTCATTTGGATTTGGGCGATCGAAAATATACATAAATATTCCTTGATTTTTTTGGCCAGTCGGTCTGGTCCAATATTAAAGTAATAATTGGAGATTTTGATTGATCGCTTGCCAGAAAATATAATTGATCAATAATTGTTATAAACACCAGTGTTGTTAGTACACATCAATTTCCAGATTTGAGTGGATAATTATTTTCAAAGTACACTGCTTGTCAATAGCAGTGATTGTTATAAATTACTTTTGATATATATATTTACCAGGAACCGATTAAATTGGCTTCAACTTTGTCTCAACCATTGCCTGCAGGTCTCTGTTCACGTTCAATGATGGTTTATACAACTTGTTTACTTCGTCAATTATTATAATAATGTTCTAAAGGCTATAATGGTAAATTGTTGGCGGAATATAATAAAAATTATTATTTAAATTTTCCAAAATGGAAAAAATCGGGTTGGCGGATCCGTAATCCCTGTAATCAAATAACTATTGCCTTTGTTTGACGGATCCGTAAACCAAGGAATCAAATAACTATGGCCTTACTGGGGTGAGCCTTGTCATATTCTTTTGGGCTTGATGTTTAATTCACTGAAGGTCAGAGGTCGATATTTCCCCCGAGTTAGTTTGTATTGAAGAATCGTCGCAAATGGGTGAAAGATTCCCGCAGCAACGTTAAACTCCATAATCACTCACCGTATTGAAGAAGCTACACCAGTCCTACTAAAGAAAACCGACATCAGAAACTGTAATGCATTCATACGACTACACTCTACACAGAACCTGACGAGAGGTCTACATAGTTTTTGACTGAAAGTTGAAAATGTGCATCATTCACCATAGATCAGATGCTTGAAGTTGCAGTTTCACCACTGATCAGCTCCATGAAACATAGAATCTGCAACTTGTTTAAATGTGTCAAATATGTTGCAGATTCTATGTTTTATGAAGCTGATCGATGGTGAATGATGCAGACTTTACATTTTCAGTCACTAACTCCTATGCTGGCCTTCAGTTTCCATGTAGAGCGCAGTCATATGAATGTTTTACAGTTACTGATATCAGTTTTCCTATTATAGGTCTGTATTGTATATGAAGATGCACAGTACCCTGATATTGAGGATGTGTTGTTTCGTGAACAATGCACTCGTATGTCTTGTAGTCGGCTATCTGTGTTAATCTTGATGGTCTAATCTTATTTCCTGGGCATACATACTTACATACATCTATATTTTCCAATGCTAATTTACAAGTAGGAGATAACTTGCAGTCGTAATTGTGTCGAAATGGCTGTAATTTTTTAAGACAGTTTAACAAATAATTAATTAAGAATTATTTAATATACGACAAATAATTAATTAAGAATGAGTTAATACGACAAATAATTAATTAAGAATGAGTTAATACGACAAATAATTAATTAAGAATTATTTAATATGACAAATAATTAATTAAGAATTAGTTAATAGGACAAATAATTAATTAAGAATGATTTAATACGACAAATAATTAATTAAGAATCATTTAATGCGACAAATAATTAATTAAAAATTATTTAATACAAGTACGGCGCACAAGCCAATCGATTCAGAGGACACTTGTAAGATTCCTGGCCTGCATTTTGCGAAAGTGGTGCTGTAATCTGGGTGTAAATTAGGGTGTGCAACAGGCTTTTACTATAACAGGAAGTATAGTAAAGCTTGATCTATGCCTGATTATATATACACATGCCCCAGTCATAGTAGGGAACTATAGACTGATCAGGTAATGGACGAGCCTTGTTGGTCGTACAAATACAGCTTTGTGCGGGCTGGCTCTGAATTGTCTGGAATCTCCATATATTTCTTCTTTTCAGTTGCATTTCCTCTGATAGAATCCATGTACAGGGCATCTTTTCATGAAGCTCTTGTATCCATTACGAGGCCCTAACCCACGCGTAAGTGACCTCGATGAGGGTCGTGGTTGCATGGTGGATACGAGATCTTCATAAAAGGATGGGTATCCAGGGGCCTGATCCACAAAGCAAAGGTCTCTTATCTTTACAATTGATTGTAAACCTATCACAATTGATTGTAAACCTATCGTAAGATGATAGTGGTGGTCATCATCCTCCTCTTATGATAGGTTTACAATTGATAGGTTTACAATCAATTGTGATTGGTTTACAATAGATTGTGATAGGTTTACAATCGATTGTGATTGGTTTACAATCGATTGTGATTGGTTTACAATCGATTGTGATAGGTTTACAATCGATTGTGATTGGTTTACAATCGATTGTGATAGGCTTACAATCGATTGTGATAGGTTTACAATCAATTGTGATAGGTTTACAATCGATTATGATACGTTTACAATCGATTGTGATAGGTTTACAATCAATTGTGATAGGCTTACAATCGATTGTGATAGGTTTACAATTGAATGTAGCTCCGTGGATCGACCCCAGAGTTGTAGTTCGAAATGAATGAGCTTGTATGGCGTTAAGCGATAAGGGAGAATTATTTTGTAAATTTAGTTGAAAAATTTTAAAAAAAATATTGAGAGCTGACTGGGTTGTATAAGGTTGATATTCAGCCTTGTAGATAGCAGCATTGGCTGGCTGAGCAAAGCTTCACACTAACTTATGCTGTTCAGTATATTGTCAGTGTTTGTCCCAGCTTCCTAATCTGCATCTTAGAGTAGTACAACCCAACACACTTGATTGTACACATATTGTCATCTTTAACCCTCTACCTGCTGGAGTCAACCAGAAACGCATCATAGAGCAGTGAATGATTAAGCTGACAGGGAGTGTTAATTGATCCAATGTCTATTCTGTTTTAATGCAAATTATTGGTTGGTTTATTAACCGATTAAATGGATTTATGATTCTGTAATTATTATCATGGATTCCGGAAGACTTTACAAATAAATACTGTTTTATTTTATTTATTGTCTTTCATGATCATAGTTGTTGTTCTATGTAAATAGTCAAATATTAGTTACAAAGCTATGGTACATATTTATATATAGTCGACCCCTGTTTATCATGACTTCAGATATCCGGTTCCTTTTCTATCTGCACGTTTTTTACTGGAAACCAATATATTCCTATATAAAATGACTCGGATAAGCAGAAATTTGGTTTCCGTTTACTGTCAGACATTTCCGGGAACCAAATAGACAAATTAAGTAAAATTTATGTTCAAATATCTGGACGACAAATGTTGTGATGGTTCATGTCGTATAAGAAAACAAAAATTGCTATAGTAGACTTTGTTTAGCAAGTTACAAAGTGACAAAGTCACGAAGGGCTCAAACCAGATTAGGCCGACAGAGAGACAGCATTTTGACAACAAGAAATTGTTTATCACACTTTATAAAAGCTGTTACAAATAATAAGTGTCAGTCACGTTGGATAGAGGTAACATCAGGGAAGTTCAAATACACATAATCAGTGTCAGCTTTATTGGAATCAAAATTGAGTTAACGTTAATGAATTGTAAACACATTTTGCTTTTGCTGGGAACACTACTGTCCGGATAAACAGGGGTCGACTGCATTGCATTCATAAATGCATACCAATATGATCTGCCAAATGTAAAAATTATAGTAATATAATAATCGATTTTTATCATGTTTATGGCTGATTCTTATATTCTCGCATGGTATATTTAGAAATTTTGAAAATTCAATAGAATTTAATTAATATTTTTTTTATCAATAGACCATTATCATAAACAAATATATATTAAAATAAATGTTATTTGCCTTCTCAAAGATGGAACATTCATGTGGGGGGTTATTTATTAAACAATTTATCTTGCAATAAATGTTTATGAAACCTTTTCACTGTATAGTTGATTCGCCAAGAAGAGAGTGACTAACTCGCATTAACATCAAATGTTTTATTAACTAGAATGCATAAATACCTTCTGCAAAATATCTTTGATAGAAATCTTGTTATTAGAATTCCTACATTACTATGTCCTGGTGGTCCTTAATAATTTGCACAGAATATTGAATTTATCTGGCGAATATTTATGCATGTCATTACTTGTTTCTATCTTTGACTCGTGTGATGCATGCAGCCCGAGAAGTGCCAAAATATTGGATTAAATTTGAAACCTTTAGTTTTCCCAAGTTCAAATTAAAACGTGAGAATTCCTGTGTATCACGTTGCATGATTTTGATGATCACACGATATTTAACAGGCTTGCCCACATTGAAGTGTAAGTTAGAATGTGCTAGTGAATTATATCATGTGATAAACACAATTATGTAATGTAATACACACAAATTCTCGCATTTGAAGTTGAACATGGGAAAACTGAAGATCTATATCGATAAACGTAAATCAGCACCAATAATTGATACAAATTAATCCTTGAAAGGTCAGAGTTATGAGTTGTTTTATATTAAAAAGAAATATCAAGTTATGCTCTACACATATCAACATCAATAATGGATACAACTCATTCTGCTTGTAAGGCCAAAGTTATGAATTGTTATATTTATTAAATAAAAATAGAAAGTTATTCTAAACTATATATTCAATACATGTATATACAATATTTACATTTCTTTAAAAAAAAAAGCCATCTTAGCGAAATATTATTGGTACTTACAATTTTGCATATTTTAATCCTCTTCTTAGACTAAACTGTTAGAGATGAAATGTTTCATTGTGAAATAGCTTTGCCATTTGATCTTGCTTCTCAGCCACTAACATTTACTGTGGGAATGCTTTAGATTGCTTAATGAGTATTTTCTGTGACATATGTTGTCGTTTATGGGTGAAAGATTCCTCCTGCGACATCAAGAAACAAATTACTCACTTACTCTCTATCATGTCTTGTAAGCTGTCATTTCTATATTGCTCTCAGTACAGGATTTATTAACTCGATCAAAAGAGTGTTTAATTAATCTATGTCGAATTTTAACTGTAGTTGTAGTAGGTTTAGTTTTATTCCACATATATATTTTTTTATAAGTATTATCAGTAGGATTAGGTCATAGATATTTGATTCCCTGGTTTACAGATTTTTCTGTGATCATTTTTGCTCGGACGGATCCAATATAAAAATAATAATAATTTGAGATTATGAATGATCGGTCGACAGAAAATAAATATAATTGATCAATTAAATTGTCAATAATTGTTATAAACACCACTATAAAAAAGTTGTTCAGATCTGAATACACAATTATTTACAAAGTACTGCTTGTCATTAGTGATGAATTATACTTATATTTACCAGTAACAAATCAAATTGGCTTCGACTTTGTGTCAACCATTGCCTGCTGATCTTTGTTTAAGATTTATAAGGCTTGTTCCTTCTCCATTTTTTTAATATAATTTTGTACACTGTCAGCTGAATATAATAAATATAATTATTTTTATTTTCCAAAGTGGAAAAAAAATTGGGTCGGTGGATCCGTAAACCAGGGAATCAAATAACTATGGCCTTAGATGCAAATTATTGTGGGAATTCTGCGAATATATTTGGGTCATGTTAAATGGAAATAGCACTGTTGATACTGTAATAATGGCTCGTGCTATTGTAATTTTATATTTTAGTTTATAATAGTTTTTATGTAGACAGTGAGACTTTTGTCATATATATTTTATGTTAGTTTATCATAGTTTTTTAAGTAGATGGTGAAGCATTTGTCACATCACCAGCATACTGTAACATTGTTTTCAAGGTGTTTGTGGCTCAAAGGGTAATTTACCCTCAATTCAGTAGTAGTTCTATAATCATCTCACCATCATTTGTTTTAGATATTGGTCATCCATCGTTTTCAGCTCAATTACCATCAGCTCATTGATAGTTGGCATAATTAATTTCTTATGTTAAATATTTTTTGGATAAATATTCTGCATGATTTCTTTTTTCGTGGCACTGAGAAAAAGTTTCAATATATATTTTTAAAAATCATCTGAATGTTTGGATTCAGTTTATTAATTTTTCTTTTCCAATGTCATCTATCATCATTGTATTATCAATAAAGATTGTCACATATGGTTGAAAGATTCGCTCTGTGACAAAACAGTAATTCACCCACTTATCAGTAAAGAAAGGCCGTATAAAAATTATCTTTTTAAACCATTACTTTGTTAATAGTGAAAGTAAAACCACCCGAAGTAAAATACATGTATATACTATTTTATTTATAATAATTCCAATTTTGGTTGGCCAACATTGATATACTAAAAAGGTTTATCAGTATATAATCATGATAAAGAGTTGTTATTGTATTGGGTTTTTGTAAATGTATACTTTAAACCATATCACCATTGAAATAGATAAGATATCATTGTACTGTATGATATCAAACTAAATTAATATACAATAATAAGCTTAGTATTTATTATCAATAATAATATGTAAAGAAATCATGAATAAGGTAAACAAATAGTTGATGAAAATAGCAAACAGAAAAAGATTATTTGACATTTCAGATTATTATTATATTTATGACTTGTTAGTTTTCCATAATCAATCAGTCATTCACATTCATTGTACTCGCATTTTTAGCTTTCCAATATTGTTTACTTTTATGAAGTCAATAATTATTAAATTAGCTAAATATTTATGGAAAAACAGGCCTGGTCAATTTACTATGTGCAAATTGTAATATTTATTATTGTTACATCTTTTCAGTGTTAATAACTTTTGAATATACTGGAATTGATAAGTTGCTTAGGTGTGTATATTTCACCTGATTTGAAAAAAACCAACTATTAAACTATTTTGACGATATATTACTATTATGTTAACAGTTTGTGAAGACAGCCAAACATGAAGTTCCTGAATATATTCAGTATGGAAAACTCATCAAAGACATCCTGAAGGAACTGAAAAACTTTGAAAATCAGGTACGTCACTAGATCAGGGGGGCGGATGGTAGCGCAATTGTAGAACGTAGGACTTCAGAGCAAAAGGCCCCAGGTTCAAATCCAGTCGCTGGAACCCAGCATCAATGTTTGCGAAAGTTACCTTTCTGACGTGATCTTGGTGGATACTATGTCTGTACTGTGGCAATGCAATTACCATCCTTGGTCTGTCAGTACCAGCCGGTGCTCTCAGGTTTATTGCAACATTCAGCGCTATAGATGTTGCTGATTTCCTGCTGACCTAAACTGATAAGCTGTTATATGAGTGAAAGAATCTTGAAAGTGGCTCTAAACCCCAATTGAAATAATACATATATTAATAAAATGTCACTAGACGAATCTTGGGAATGGGATACGAGAGCAAAGGAACATTTTAACAATATCTTCCTGTTGAAGGAATGTTTTATGATATTTCCGCTGCAACGTAAAGCACTAATTCATTTATTCATTTAAAATATCGTTGAAAACATTTGACAGAAACCCAGTCCGAAGAAGATTGAGCGAAAACGCCGGAACAAGGACATGCCGTCTGCAGCACAGATGGCCAACATAAACCTACTACATCAACACACAGAGGAGAAGCTGAGAGAAGTGCAGGCAGAACACAGCAAGAATATCTACAACTTTGACGTGAGTGAACGTGGTTTGCGCCTGCTGACCTCTTAACTGACCTCTCTGTGACGCCCAAGATGTTTTATCTCACCTGTGACCCAAAGGTTCTCATTCTGACCAAATGGCCTTGAGTCTTTCCTGTGACCTCTGTGCGACCCTAATGTCTCGAGTCTTTCTTCTGCCTTTTGTGACCCCCAAGGTATTGAGTCTTTCCTCTGACCTCTGCGACCCAAGTGTCTGGAGTCTTTCCTGTGGGGGGGGGGGGGGGGGGGGGGGGGGGGGGGGG
>JAUTBT010080651.1:0-12898 GCA_032361225.1 Lepetodrilus schrolli | reverse complement strand
AGGCGCAGCGCTTCGTGGTCCATAGATCCACGCACGTGCCTCCATTAGGACACTGGGAAGGTGAGCAGGACTCGTGCGGAGGACAGCCGGGTTTGGGCAGGGTCAGGATTTGGCTGGACGTGGGTGGGGTGATTGACATGGAGGTGGGGGTAGGGGTGGAGGAGGAGGTATTGGTAGGAGGAGGAGGGAGAGTAGGAGGCGGTAGGAGAGATAAGATCCGACCGTTGATCATCAAGTTCTGAAAATCATTGAATATTAAAGGCATAGAATCACGGTTCGTTGACATATTTAATGGTCAAATGTATTTTACCTGAAAGTATGTACATTTGATTTGTCTACACAAGTATATTGAGCAACAAGCTACATTTTTCGCATGTCCAACTGGTTTCCAATATTTTATTGATTTCCTATCTCGCGATTTTTAATATGTGGATTTGAATTATCATGTGTGTGGGTGAAAGACTCCTAAAGTGAAACTACACAAAAAATTAACCAACAAAATCCAATCCAATCCAATCAATTCCAATCAAATCCTATCCAATCCAAATCTTAATCTAAATTTATATCTAAATTAAAATCACTATCAATAATTTCAATAGTTTTTTCTTCCCACTTTAATCATTCATTTTTAGTCTTAGACATATTTTATTGAACAAAAATATCATTGGATTGTGTAAAAGCAATACAGCTTATGAAATTATCAACTTTTAAAAGAAGGCAAAAAGAATTCTCCTTTTAGCATGCCTGTACATATACTGTAAGTGAAAGAATCTTGAAAGTGGCTCTAAATCCAATTTCAAAACAAAATTAAAATTACAACAAATACAATAAATTTCCACACTCACCCCGAGACACCCAGTGAAACTTGTCAAAGTTGTCAACTTGCTACGGACGTACGGGGATACCTCCGGAATTCCTCCAAGAAACATGTCGGGTTTGAAGTCAAAGGTCGCGCTTTGATTGTAGGTCAAGATGAGAAAGCAGTGGGGTAAGTAGTTGCAGTTGTAAGGGTCGATGATGATGCTGGTGGACACGGGGGTCATTGCGACGTCCACCGCGTGGGAGTAAATGCTGCCAATGGGATCTCCGAGGTTAATACTGCCCCGTGACGTCACGGTGCCACGACTCTCTGTGACCAGGAGAGTGCCCTTGTAGAGTTCCATGCCATAGTGTTGTGGGTGTCCCAGGGGATCTCTCTGGAACAATAACAATAATAATTATAATAATAATAACAATAATAATAAAGATAATAAAAATAATAATAATTAAGTGGCATGGCAATTTTCCACGGATCTGCAGAAATCTGCTGATTTATTTGTCCAGGGGTCGATTTATTTGTACTGGACATGGCTTGGGGCCTGCAGCCTCCAGACCCTGGGTTTGTTTTCCACTGAAATGACAATTGTCTGTTGCCATGCCTGCATTTACGTAGTGTATAAATTCACAATAATCGTGCTCTGCACGCATACCAAGTATGATTTTCATAATCATTATTTCCATCATTCTTATCATCATCATTATCATTACTGTCATCATCATCATCATTATCATCATTATCATTACTGCCATCACCATCATTCTTATCGTCATCATTATCATTACTGTCATCACCATAATTTTTATCATCATCAGCAACAGCAGCATTATCATCATTCTTATCATCATCATCATCATTATTATCAGCATTCATCATCATCATCATTACTCATCATATAATCAACAAAATTAATTAAGTGCAACCTATAAAGATATAGACCCTTAATTTATTTTGTTGAGTATATAAGGTAATATGACTCACCCCAGTAATAAACATAATAGTCCCCGTGGATACAGTGGTGGTGAACGTGAATCTCATTTCAATTTTCCCAGAGACAGCTCCACGTCTTCGGTCAGGGGAAGAGAACTCTGGTTGGATTCTCAAAAAGCTTCGACCGTCAAAGTTTGCAGTGTTTACCACCTGGCATTTCGACCCGGAGATTCCCACCGGACAGCGACAGGAAAACTTCCCCGGAACTGGTTCAGAGCACAGGCCTCCATTGTAACATGGACTCGGGTTGCACTGGCTCGTGTTCGCTGTGCAGATGTCACCTGAGAGAATCTCAATGTTGTAGAAATACTGCCCAGCTATACACAGCACTTACCGTAATTCTGCTATTAATTCAAACACTCTAATAGTTCAAACACTGTAATTAATTGCCCAAAAAAATCATTATTTTGAATCATAAAAATATAAATATCCCAAGTTTGGTCAAATGTGATTAAAAACAATATTCAAACACTCTTATTTCCCAATTGTGTGAAGAATGTGCGTATTATAAGGACATCATTTATAAGAAAATAATGTTTGTAATGGCGTGCTATAGTAATTACATGGATGCTTGTATAATAAAGAGATATGATTGGAGATACTAATTATTTTCAGTTGATATCAAACAGGAATAAATGCATTTACCATTGATAACATGGAATCTAAATATTCTTAAAAAATTATGCTTCAAAATAATCACACACAAAAAAAATGGAGTATTCTTGAAAATATTTCCATAGTATCTCTCCAGATTATCATTAATTACCTGTGATTCCTGGAGGGCAGTCACACCTGTATCCACTAACGAGATCCACACAGGTGCTCCCTGATGCACAGGGGGCGCTGGCACACTCGTCAATGTTCACGTTACACGTGACACCTGCCGAAAATAGGTATGTCTAGATGTACATCGGGGTTACAAAGCTAACAAAAATCAAAATAAATTTTCCATCACTGATATTGATTTTTTTAACTTTTCAATACTCCTAATAACTGAAATTCCAATTAAAATGTTTTAAGCTTATATTTTTTTTATGGTAAATAGAACTAGTACTTCCACTAGTAGTATCTCTGAAGAGCTGTTGCCTTGATTAACATCTAGAGAAAATAGTGTGTCACTACTCACATGAAGTTCTGTAAAATACACAAACTTATTTTGTACACTTGAAATTTATGTCCATTACATTCTACATGTCCATATTATTATGGTCAATTTTACCTACAAATCCTGGGGCACAGTGACACCTAAAGTCGTTAACTAGATCCACACATGTAGCGTTGTTATAACAGGGTTTTATTGCCTCACACTCATTGATATCTGTCTCGCAAGCTGAACCTACAGAACAGAAAAATGAAATAATATGATGATCACATCTAAGCAAACCTTAAAATGACAAGATCATCTTTGCACAGGTCAAAGGTCACTAACTGGATTATTATATATTCTGATAAAACTATTTTTCCCTGACATTTCCACCCCCCCTCCCCAGATTAATTGTTTTAATAATCTTAAAATAAGTTTATTTCCTAATTAATGATGCCCATCTTCTGACAATGGTGAGAACCATTCTGACACTGATGTCCGTTTTATGTGTGAAATCTCTCTCAATGTCCCATATAATTATATACTCCTATAATATTCATGCAACAGAGGAAAGTGCCAATCCTGGGATTCAAAGAAAAGAGTCTACCAGGAATAACTTGAATACATGTCGGGTACCATTGTAACAGAGAGGACTGTGCCATTGTAACAGAGAGGACTGTACCATTGTAACAGAGAGGACTGTACCATTGTAACAGAGAGGACTGTACCATTGTAACAGAGAGGAATGTGCCATTGTAACAGAGAGGACTGTACCATTGTAACAGAGAGGAATGTGCCATTGTAACAGAGAGGACTGTGCCATTGTAACAGAGAGGACTGTGCCATTGTAACAGAGAGGACTGTGCCATTGTAACAGAGAGGACTGTGCTGATTCTGGAGTTCGAACCTGAATTGCTGGGTTGTAAGTCCAACGCTCTACCGACTGAGCCAAAGGGATAACTTCTCCGGCCAAGACCAGTATGAGCATCTTATATCGCATAGCTACATGCAAAACAAAATAGATTTAAAAGAAAATACAATACCTTCATATCCTTGAGGGCATAGACATCTGAATCTACCATTGCCGCCACGACAAGTTCCACCATGTTGACACGGATTGGGATCACACAAGGTCAAAATGTCGGTACAGGTCAACCCTGTAGAGCCAGGAGCACATTCACAATGAAATCCTTTGACCTTGTCTTTGCAGGTGCTGCCATTCTTACAAGGGAGATCACTGCAATCATCAATGTTGGTCTCACATTTAGTACCTGTAATAAATTGTGGAAACATCATTATTCAGGTTGTAAAGTTGCATGGTGAAAATTAGAAAATTATTTGTTTGATTTTGTTTGAATTTGGGTTGAACGATTTTCAAAGTTTGTCAGTTCACAGCAGGAGGAAACTTGCAACACCTGCAGCATTGAGTAAACCTCACTGACAGGTATTTCACTGACTGTATTTCAACAGTACAGACAGCTCATCCATTATCACATCAGAAAGGTAACGTCCATGAGTATTGATGCTGGGTTTGGGACATGGTTCGAGCAATACCATTGGCTCTGAAGTCCAACAATCTACCACCCAAACACCCAATCTGCATTTCATGAAAGGGTCATACTGTGGTCTGGGTATAAGTCATGGCATACAACATGACTTTACTATAGCAGGAAGTGACGCAGACCTCTATTTACGCCCCAGTCCACCAGTATGAAACACAGATTCAATGCGTACCAGTAAATCCGTCAGGACAGACACAGGTGTAGGTATCTCCATGCTGTAGACATGTACCACCAGACAAACAGGGAGACGTCTCACATCCGTGGTGTCGAGTGTCGCACAGGAATCCCGTCACACCTGAAAAATATACATACAATATGCATAAATATATACATATGTAGCCATACTATAAAATACTTCTACTGGTCTCGGCCAACAGGGTTACTGCTTTGGCTGCTGGTAAAGGGTCGGACTCACAATCTAGGCAATTCGGGTTTAAATCAAAGGATTTGCATGGATCTGTTACAATGGCGCCCAATGTGGGTTGGGAGTCCAAAACTCTATAGACAGGCCATAAAATGAGGAATTCCAGGGCTGGGAATTCAATTCACTGTGAAAGTAACAAATTATAGATCTTAACAACTAGCCTAGAAAATGTTACCAGCTCTGCTTATATTTAGAATCCCAAATAACAAAAAAAAAATACCAATACAAATCAAATGTTTTACATTGTACTTTGTTTTGTTATCAACTAAAAAATGTAACCAGCATTTCTCAAAGGTAATGTTCAATATAAAACAGAAAAACTAGAATTGTTACAAGAAATGCTCAAAGTTATATGGTACCATAGTTTGTTATGGTATGCAATTACGGGAGAAAATGTTTTCCAAGTTATCCTTTTCTCTTAATGTAATCATGTGATATAATATGCTCCTAATAGTATCGGCCAGTGGGGGTTACCCATTTGGCTAAGTCAGTAGTCCACATGGTCCTGGCAACTCATGTTTGAATCCCAGAATTGGCATGGTTCTGTTACAAATAGTGCCCGATGTATGATTTACAATAATAAAAACAGAGGACAAATGGCTGCCATACCTGGAGGACAAACACAGACAGATCTTCCTCCAATGACCTCCACGCATGTGGCATTGTTCCGACAAGGCGTCATGTTGCATTCCTTGAAGTCTACCTGGCAGTTGGAGCCGGTCCAATGAGGACTGCAGACACACTGGTATCGACCAATCAGATTGAAGCAATGGCCGCCATTTTGACACAGGCCTGGGAACTTCTGGCACTCGTTGACATCTTGGTCACAGAGAAGTCCTGTGTAGGTGGTGGGACAGAGGCAGGTGTAGCCTGAAAATATAAACAGTGTATACACTTGTTCAGGCATTTATTTGAACTGGAGATGCCCTAAAGCCAAATTAAATAATGTTGGCCAACCAGTCATTTCCAATGGGGGGGGCCAAGTAAAGTAATGTGGGCTGGCCAGCTAAAATAACGATGGCCCACCAGATGTGTGCTATCTGGGTACATGGATTCAAATCTAGGCTAGGTACATATATGTAGTATTAAAAAGGAAACACACTGACAAAAATAAAGGATATGCCAGAAAATAGGTCGGTAAGACTGGATTTAACAAAAAATAATTTCTAAAGATTATTCCAGAAATTATACCTGGTAGACTAGATAGTTAGGACTGGATTTCAAGACTAGTGTAGGAACATACAGTATTAACATTTTATTTGTGTATGCTTTGAAGATGTTTATGCCAGAAAATATAGGGTATGAAGGTAACACATGGTTGGGAATCGAACTACCGACATGTGAACTAATTAACTGCTCTGTGATGCTCTAACCACTATGCCACAGATGAGAACCTTGCGACAGTTTCGGGGATAAAGAGGGAGAATTTGACTAGAAATAGCTCCTCTAGACCAAAGCTAATCCTAATTTCTGGAAGGTGAGTCAAGAACCTTTTTGAGTACGATTCCATCCTCAACTGAACTTGAGCTTGAGCATGAAATCGTCCGTACTCAAAAAGTTTTCTAAACTCGGGGAATGTTGTGGATCAAGCATTAGTCTTTCAGATTCATTGGCAACAAATCTGGTGTTCTCTTTTGACAAAATTATTTACCATCTTTGCTTGGGACACATGTTCCATTGTTCCTGCAGGCCTGCGACACACAGCCATTAGCATCAAATTCACAGAACGTTCCGACAAAATGTTCCAAACATTGACACTTGAAACCAGCATGCCCATCAGAATTCTCTATACACGTGCCTCCATTTTTACACAAGTCCTTGCGACAGTCATACACGTCACCTTGGCAACGGTCGCCAAGGAAACCAGCAGGGCAGATGCACTTGTAACCGTGGGTTGTGGCATTGTCAAGGAGACAGGTGCCGCCATGGAGACAGGGGGTGGCGGAGCAAGGGTCCATGTCTACCTCGCAGTGACGGCCGGAATATGGGTAGCGACACTGACACGTGTGAGTTTCACCGACATCTTGACAAGTGCCGCCATTTTTGCATGGGTTGCCATGGCAATCATCGAGACGTAGGTCACATTTAGGTCCTGTCATTCCTTTAGGGCATACACAACTGAAACGAAAAAAATAAGAACATTTCCATAAATATTCTTAATATTCTTATGCAGGGGTCCGTTTCACAAACTGATTGTAGTATACCCCTTTGGCTAAGTCGGTAGGGCATTGGACTTGCAATCTAGCAACTCGAGTTCGAATCCCAGGACCTGCATGGTTCTGTTACAGTAACACTATATCAATGTAAATCAATGTAGAAACAGAAATTAAAGTTTACAATGATTATGATCACTCCAGATATAAATTTATATTTCAAAAATAATAATATATAAAAGAACAGCTTTTGCCGAAAGTGGACATCAAGGCTCTTCCAATAGAAAATAGAACATTGGTGAAGGAAGTAATACATTGTAATCATTACAAAGATGGTAATTAAAATTGGTTGTCTGGTTGTCAGATCGAAGCCTAGATGTCTGTGGAATTATGAAACTATATTTTGCAACTGAGAGTCAGCCAAATTTAGTAGTAAAAGTGAAAGGAGTTGTGATGGAGCTGGGTGGTCTGGATGACCCAAGTATTAGATTTGCACTACACCAGTCCACCAAGCTGTGAATGGGTACCCAGTAGGATGAGACAGATTTGTGAATGTTAGCCTTCTAGTGTGGACATTATTATATTATTATCATCAATTTTGCCAAAGTTTCTGCCCCACATTCAGAAGCTACCTGTAGTAGTTGTTATGGTCCACACACTGTTGGTATGGCTGACATGGACTGGAAACACATTCGTCGACATTCATCTGGCAGACGTCACCAGTGAAGCCAGCCCGGCAAGTACACGCTTTAGAGTTGATCGCGGGCTCGTAGCAAGTGCCACCATTCAAACATGGCTGCCCAGAACACTCATCAATGTCCACCTGGCAGTTCTTGCCCTTATAACCTGTCAAAGGTAAAGTCAGCCATTTTGGAATGGGTGCAATATTTTGTATAGGGCATTGTCATTGCGCAGTGGTTATACTCCAAAGTATTGGTTTCCTACTTTAATGTCTTAAATTTAAAGAGTAAATATCCAATCAAAATTGAGTGTGAAAACGTAAGAAAATAAAGAAATAATGTAATTTATTGAAAGTGAAAAAAGTTCAAATTGTGTTTTGTATATCTGACAATAACTTGACTACAGCTCACCCTCCACACATGTGCAGTTATACGAATTGATGTTGTTATGACAGATGGCACCATTTTGACAGGGAGACGAGGCACACTCATCAATGTCGATGTCGCAGCGATCGCCATGGTAACCAGGCTTACAGAAGCACGTGAACCCACCTGCAAAGAAAAAAATGAAGTGAAGTGAAGTGAAATGAAATGCAAAGAAAAAAAAGAAAAAAAATTTAAAGATTTTTTAAAAAATAAAATAAAATAAAAATAATTTAAACACTATTTTCTGGTTGTTTTTTTGTTGTTGCTTAAATTGTGGCTTAGAATGTTCAATATAGTTTCACCAATATATCATGGCTTGTTATAGTTTACTGCAGGAAGAAACACTATAATTTCTGTACCAGCAGGTTTCTCAACACAGACAGCATTATTGCCACACGGGTTCTCTATCTGACAGCTTCGGATGACAGCCTCGCAGTTATCTCCCATGAATCCAGCCATGCAGTTGCACCAGTATCGACCAATCAGATTGATACACGTTCCTTGAAACTGACAGGGGTTGCTTTCACATTCGTTGATGTCAGATTGACAGTGACGGCCAGTATACCCTGACAAAAAAAAAAAAAAATAAACCATTACATTTTTTTAAAGCATTTTATGTTGGTGTTTTGGGGTTTAAAAAAAATGTAAGTTACACATTTATTGAAAATGGACAAAATAATTTGGAATAACAATTTGCAATTTTTGGAAATTAATTTGACATTGGTTGATTTTATGCTCCAACATCAAGAATGCAAACTTAGCATATATTTATTTGATTTATCTCAGTAAATAAAATGTCAAATTGAAAATTCTACCTTTAGTTCACATATGTTTGAAACTTTAAGCCAAAGGTGTAACAAATACATCTTTACAAAAAATAACAATGTTTTAACATAAACCTGGCTTCGAGATTACGAAACCTTTTTTTATTACGATTTCATATGCAAGCTCAAATTTTATATGAGGATTTATAAACAAAACTTTGAGTTGAGCATGAAATCATACTAAAAAAAAAGTTCATAATCTCAGGGACAGATTCCATTTATTAACATTATTTAAATTCTACCTTTTTGACATTTGCACAGATATGAGCCAAAAGTGTTCCTGCAGTGACCAGAGTTGAGACAGGGAGAGTTATCTCCCTTGCACTCATCCACGTCTTCGGAGCATGTGTTGCCATGGAAGTTGCCAGGGCAATGGCAGGTGAAGCTGTTGAAGCCGTCCACACACGTTCCTCCATTGGAACATGGTCCGGATAGACACTCATCCGTTGCCTGTAAACAATCACCACAATTAATAAAACAAATTTCATTTTTAATTGGCTGTTGCAATTTTACAAGAACATATCAAATCAATGAACACAATTAACATTTTGAAATTCCTGGGTGTCTTGAAACTGTAAAACAGTTATATTTAGCGGCTCGCAATTCTCACGATTTTGTAAAATTTAAGTAAAAAAACATTCATGTTGTCCAATTTAAAAGTATTTTTTTTAATATTACCATAATCATTATCACTACTATTTAAATATATTTAACAAAATACTAGTTTTAATTTATAGTTCTAAGTACATTACCAAGGTTGTAGCTATGGGTATGTAAGTGTGGATTTGTCAGTTTTGTAAGTCATCTGTTAATGTTTTGTTTAAGAAATAAATTGGCTAGGAAATTGTTGTGGATTCGTCTACGTATCTGCGTATAGTTTCTTATTACTGTAGTGTTTTTTTTATTGATCAATAAAACCTGATACTGAAATTGTTCTTTTATCATAGAAATACAACTGTAATGTGCATTGTACTTAAACTCCACTCGGACCAGATGAAACAGCACTGTACCTGTTGGCAGTAGCGTCCCTCCCATCCAGGTACACAGACACAGGTGTACTCATTGACGCCATCTAGACAGGTGGCGCCATTGACACATAGGTGGGGTTCGGCACCACGACAGTCATCCATGTTCTCCTCACATTGACGTCCTGTAGGGGTAACATAGGGAAAAGTACTGTAGTGGAGCCAAATATATAATGCTACATACGGTCTGACCAATGATAATATTGTAACATGTTCATCCATGTTATGTTCATCCATTTATAGTAATAAATGTTATGTTCATCCATTTATAGTAATAAATGTTATCGCCTAGGCTACTTTTAAAAGACAATGATATTCTGCTGGACTTTTATTCCATTTATAATAATCCAAAGACTACTGTTAAGAGTCTACATGTTTTATTATAATTTTCTGTATATTTTTTTTCGTGGGGTCGGGTGTTAAAATAATAATTTATTATACTTTCTAAACTAGCAAGTTTTCAATTCTATACAATTTCTCTGAAATGATAATTCATGCATATAAACATGTTTGTGAGTTTGAATAAAACAGGCAGAGCAAAAGCTTCAAAAAACTTCAAATCAGGAAAATATTGAATTTTTAATATCCATCTCAGCACTTTCACATTTTTTTCAATATCATAAAAAATAATTCATTTATTTCATAATCTCTTAGAATTATAACTTCCTTCCATTAACTAATTCATATCACTCATGCTCACGGATTCAAATTATACAAATATGATAAACGTATTTTTATAATCACAATAAAAGACTCCTAACATTTTATAGTAAACATAAAAATATTGATCTCTGCTTATGTTAGACCATTCCTTGAGACAAACCCCTCCAAAGTTCAATAACAGTGAGCTCATCTGCCGATCACTGATTGGTTGGAATGGGCTCCTCTGCTGACCACTGATTGGCTATGATTAGCTCCCTATTGGGGCTATTACTAATGCAATAATAAGACCAGGGCCCAAACTGTGGGTCTGACCTCATTGCCCTGGGGCAATAATTCCTGTCAATATTTGTAATCAGGATATCTCTAGCTTGTTTATAGTTCTCGGCCCAGTTACATGAATCAGTCTTAGTCAACAAGATTCCAAAATTAAGTCGAAAAGAAAAGAAATTCAATTTTATTATAAAAAATACAATACAATAAATACATAATACCATAGACATGGTTAAATAAGGAGTTGATCTAGGATTTTGATGAAAGTTTTGTTTTGTTTTGTTTGTTTATTTGTTTGTAGGAATTTTTCTCTGTCCACACCATCAATAGGTTCATGTAGAACCACAAATCCAAATCTTAATTTTAATAAAATAAAAAATAAATTGGCAGTTGGAGGGGAGGGGCTAGTAAATCCCTTGGATCAGCCACTGGGTGTGGGTGATAAATAATGCTGTCATCCATGATATGTTGAACTTGAAGGAGTTGATCTTGCCTTTGAATTGAGTGAATGAAGGGAGGAAGGAATATGTAGTCACATTGACCACCACCGCACACCCCAAAAGACATATACTCAACAAGATAAGTTAAGGGCCAGTAGCCATTTTGGACATATAAATTCAGCTGTATATTAGTTTAACAACGAAGAATATCCAAGCATCTACAGGCTCCAGGTACTCTTCAAGAACTTGCAGAAACATTAGTCTGAGGAATGGTACCAGATGTCTAAAGCCGAGTCCTGAAATTTGGTAGAAAGCTTTCCCCACACAATATCTGCTGGCTCTTAATTTATTTTGATGAGTATAATATAAACTCAAACCTTTAAGTTTGTGATCTGGCAGATTACCAATATGCTATTTACAAAGTTGTTGGTGCTAGCTTACCAGAAGACTAGGCTGTAGTAATAGCATGCTTACCCCTCCTCAGATACATGTGTCACTACCTGAGCCAATCAGTTGTAATAAATAATAAATAACTTTACACTACTAGTATTTACACAGACATTGCATCAAAAGCATTTTCACCACTGCCATGCCCACATTCCCCAATGGACACATTTTAAATTAAAACTCGAACTTTAAATTTTGTAATCTGACACACTACCACTGTGCTACATGTTACCTCTTTCTCAGCATCAGTGTCTTGACACCATCTTTTAAGTATCACACATTGACAAAATAATTTCAGGCCAAGATGGAATCACTTTGTGCAACGGCTCCCCAATTAACTCTTCTCCGTGTCCCCAAACTGACCATCGACAACTGGACATTATCAAAATGACCACTATAACATGCTGGTCAGTAGCAGTCAGCTGTGACCTGGACGTAGCTGGGTTCACAAGTATTTGCTCACTGTCTAATTGGATTAACTCGGGGCAGATTATATTATCCTTGCATCAAAATATTCATTTGCGCAGCAATTAAACATAGTTCTGGGAGGTGACAAGGCCGCTTAATTAATACTAACAGGTTTGCTGCTCTCTTGCCTGGGAGTGGATGAACTGCCAGTTTGGACAAGCCAGATAAAAATGTAGGGATTTTCTATGTACTTGCCTTAATTAAGGTAAAGTTGGGGATATTAACATGAAATATTGGTACTGTGTTAGACCGTATATATCCATCTTGGAATAACCTGTACATATTAAACATTTTGGAGAGAAAAATTATGTTAAATTTAATTTTAAGTGGATTCAATATGATTGTTGCTCTTATTTAGCAAGATTTGAGAGACATAATACAAGTGATGGTATTAAACGCATATTATTCCATTGTGAACTCACTGATGTGGTTCAAATGAAAATTTCTAAATGGCAGTACTTATATCATTATCGTTATCCTATTATGGAATAGTAAACTAGTCTGGATGTTCCCCAGGACATTGAGGAGCCTATGTGTACATTTTAATCAATTTTATTTATTTATTTATTTATTTATTTATTTATTTATTTATTTATTTATTTATTTATTTATTTATTTATTTATT
>JAUTBT010080640.1:0-12899 GCA_032361225.1 Lepetodrilus schrolli | reverse complement strand
CATGCATATGTACTGCTTGTACTAGTCTGGATTTCCACCAGTTTTCATAGTGCTAGCTCACTTGGAATATCACATGCTGCAGATATAACATGGATACCCCACTCAGACAAAGTATACTGATTCCAAGCCGACCAGTCCTTGCTTTACCCCTTTAATGCTGAGCGCCAAGCAGGGGAACGCAACCAGGGATTGAACCTACGACCTTCCACATTCCGAGCCGATGCTCTAACCATTCCGCCACGGAGCCACCTTTTTTTTTCATATAACGGTTTGTCAGTATAGGGCAGGAGGAAGCCCAAAACATCTGTAATGCTGAATGTTGCAGTAAACCTGCAAGCACCGGCTGGTACTGTCAGAACAAGGATGATAACTGCATTGCCCTTCTACAGACGGTGCATCCTATCAATATCGTGTCAGAAAGGTAACTTTCCTGGGGCAGGATTTGAACTGCAGGCCTTTGGCTCAGATATTTATCTATAATGAAACTACTAATTAGTCATCCCCGAAAACAAAAATCCTTGAAACTCTATAGGTCTTGAACCACAAAAATGTCGCACCATGAACGTTTCCCAGTATATGGTACTATTCCACATGCAGGATACAATTATAATTGACATAATACAGCAAAGAATGTTTACGGATTCTGTCAGTGTGAATTGTGCCAATAGTCACCTGATAAAGGCCATAGTTGCAGCAGAAGTCTTGTATGCAGTGAGAGCGATCTCGACATCATTCCGCGACCATTGGTTCTGCACACACGGCTCTATCAACTGTAACACATAAATAATTGCAACGGAATGCAAATTAAGGAGGCAAATTTAACCTCAAGACAAAATTACAGCTCAATTTCACTTATATTAATCTTGCACCCTTTGTATACATATTGAATTATACACGTATCTACAAATGGTGCCATGACACTGACTGCACAATTAGGATTGTGTTTGATTGATTTGGTGGTTTATGTTGCTGCAGGAATATTTCATCCATATGCAACGACATCATTAGGGTGGGAAGATGACTCCACAGGAATTGTAGATTTTAAAAGTGTTGATGTGTGCAAGCATCATCTCTTACCTTTTCATACAAATCCAAGAATATATCTTTAGACTCTCTTGTGTGGTTCAACCCATAGGCAATATTAATAATATTCTTGGAAAAATTCTAAAAATAAAGAATAATATTTTAACAAATTAATTAAATGTCAATAATAGAAAATTTATTACCGAATTTTTACCAACATAAAAATTAGACTATTCCAGTAGATTATTTTAATGAAATATATTTGCTAACATAGTGAGAATGTTTATAGTGCATAATAAACATATTGATAGTGAATATTCCCAAAGACACAAAATTCTTACCTTAAAATTAGACTCCAGGTCACAAAATGATTTATCACTCATTTTTGTTTTCACAGACTTCAGCACTAAACTGAAAAGAGCAAAATAAATCTATGTATTATATTCCAATTGTGACACTCAGAATTCAGGAAAGGTAAAAGGCTATTTGGGTGTCATTAGATCATTGCTGCTAATAGCAGAACAAATGTAAATTTAATGTTGATTAGATTGACAACTCACTAACAGACAATGGTCAGTGTAGCTTTAAATATTTACCTTTTATGTTCTTCGAAACATTCTTTTTCCATCAGACCTTTCAAATCTCGTAATTGTAGGAGGAAATCTCGGTCCAAATCTACATCCATGTCTTCGTGATCAGTGCACTCTGCAACGAATTAGCAATAGGATTATTTTCTCTAGCTCTATGATTTCATGCTCAAACTCACATTTCATGGGGATTTGTGAACATAACTTGAGCTTGCAATCGTACAGTGAGTGAGTGAGTGAATTATTGTTTTACGTCACAGCGGGAATCTTTCACACATACGCGACGAATAATGTTTAATTATACTATAGATGGTTTAAAATGAAAAGCAACATGAAAATCATGTACCGAATCATTTTGTAATCTCGGGGTCAGGGTGACAAACATACTGATAGAACTACATAAATTTCTAGATTATTTCAGTGTGATTGCAGTGATATGCTTATAATAACCTACAACCTATCTATTCTTTGTTCTGAACTGCTATACCAATAGCATGCTTTGTTGGGAAATATTGCTTAATTTAGTACAAGATACACTACAACATGATTCTGAATTTGATGCATTTATTGTTAGTGGACTCATGAACCAAGGGTGACAACTCTTAATAGTTTTAGGAAATAAGGCTAAACAAAAAATGAGCAGGCTATTGGTTCAAGACACTCTCATAATCCATTAAGAGGCCATAGCACTCTCATGTCTATCTATCTCATTGAAAGCTATGAGAGTGCTACGGCCTCCTAGTGGCTAAGAGAGCATTGTGAAAGAATATTCAGGCCTCAAATTTACGATTGGTTGGTTGGTTGGTTGATATGGGTTTAAAGCCACTTTAAAGATTTGTTCACTCACATCATGGCTTGCATGCATATGTACTGCTTGTACTAGTCTGGATTTCCACCAGTTTTTATAGTGCTAGCTCACTTGGAGGTATATCATGCTGCAGATAGAATATGAATACCCCACTCAGACACAGTATACTGACTCAGACCCCTTTAATGCTGAGCGCCAAGCAGGGGAACAAGTACCATCTTTTAACGTCTTTTGGTATGACACAACCGAGAATCAAACCTGCGACCTTCCGCATTCCGGGCAGACGCTCTAACCATTACGCCACGGAGCCGGCTCAAATTTACAAAACATTTTGTGTACGATTTTATACTCCTCAAAATTTATATGGGGATTTGTGAACAAAACTGAGTTGAGTATAAATCATACTAAAGTTTGGTAATCTCGTGCGCTAGTGTTACGTGGTCTTTTAAACTGTGGGTTGTTACAAAATAATCTTGTTGTACGCAACAAACTGCAGTTCCGAAAACAGCCATGCGTCTTCTCAATCCATTGGGTAGAAAGTAAGCCTGGTACATAACCTACATGTCAGGCATGGTAAAAGACAATACTGATTTCAGTGGAAAACACTCCAGGGCTGCAGGCCCCAAACCACGTCCAGGGCAAATAAATTGACCCCTGGACAAATATATTGGCGTACTTCCGCAGATCTGTGGAAAATTGCCATGCCTGACATGTGGGTAGTACTTACCTACTGAGCTATAGGACCAGCTAGATATCATGAAGTTAGCACACAAGGTAAAGTCCTTGAATTCCAAGTAGTTCAGCTTCTTTTTCCCAGTTTCAAATCGGTTGTTGGTGATGAAGACAATAGCAGCATAACCCCTGTGAAATATACATTTTACAATCAAGTCCAGAGCACTCATGTATGAAATGACATAACTAAGGCAACTTTCACTCCAACCTTAGGGTGGAGTGAGTGATTATGGAGTTTAATGTCGCTGCGGGAATCTTTCACACATTTACGATGTAACGGTTGGAGGTTAGGAGACAGTCATGATGTTTTGTACAGAGTCCCCAGGCCTCAGTAACCCACTTGGTATCTCAATGCCTGATGAAATCTCTATCAAATCTGGGTATCATGATTGGTTGAAAAATCCATAAGGGAACATTTCACGGTAATTGGATTACTTGGTTTCAAGGGACAGGATGTTTACTAACTCTGATAACGTATTATTAGGAGTTAAACTGTGAATAATAACACCACTTGTTCTTAAGATCTGGGATGAGCTCTACAAGTTCTCCAATAACAAATGGTCGAAAACGCTCTGTGGCGCTCACGACGAGAATTTTGCAGATATTGAATACACCGCTAGAGGCTTTCTCAATACTGTTCAAGAGCATTCCTGAGATTTACAACCCCTTTGCATTTATTTATTCATTTATTTATTTATTGTTTAATGTTCACAATCACAGTTATTGAATGCACCAATAGTGAGTAAGCATGGCATATTGCAAATTAAATGTAAATGCTTGCAAAGTTTATTAAATTGTTCTAAATAAACCACAGGAAAGTCACTATTGTGAACTATGAGACAAGCTAGGCTAAGAAGTAAACAATGATATAAAATCCACACGAAAAATCTCACCTTGCAAGTTCTCCAGACAGTAAATAATGTGTTTGGATATTCTCCACGAGAGATCCCTTCATCTCTTCAACAGTTTTGAACACACGTTTCAGATTATCAAACTGCAAAGAATAAAATTGTAAAATTACTATTTTCATAATACTCTCATTGTTTTCCTTTAGGTTAAATAATAAAAGTAATTATTTCACATAAAATTGATAACAAAATACAACATTTGAACATTGAGTAAAATAAATTAACATAATAATAATGTGCATATTTATATTGTGCCAAATCCATTCTCGAAAGTGTGCTCACATCGCTACATTATTACCCCGATCAATGGATCTGTGTGCTCTTATTTTCCTTCTCAATTCCCTGGGGAGTATACAACCCAAGCTGTCGTTCAAGGTGCTACAAGGTTATCATTCACATGCCCATCATGCCATGTCATCCTACCGGGTACCCTTTCTCTGCTGGGTGAACAGGCATTTTCGAACTAAGCCACTTGCCTGTGGTTCAATCCTAGATACTCTCAGGTTCTCAGTCACCAATCGATGAACTGGTCTAGCTCGAGATTCCTGTATCCTTCCCCGCTGACTATAAGCGACTATACCTATATTAAAAGTCACTTATAGTTAGCAGGGAAGGCTAGAGGAATCTCGAGCTAGAAGTGGTTGAGCTCGATTGTATACTTTAACCTGAGCAATCTCCATGCACAGGATCATGTGCCACCACACGTACCGGTATAGGCCTAATATTGTATGACTATATCTTTTGAACTTGCCTTTACGTTTTCGTTCTTCAGTTCTTCAAGCAACTAAACTGGCAGACGGCATTATTTACAATATCTAAAATATTCATTCGTAACTTTGCACGATGAAATCTGCACAAAAAAATATTACCTGACGTCTACAGCTGCGCAACATGAAACCCGTTTTCTCGCTGACATCATCCAAATCTTTTCGGTGTCTCGAGTTCAATTTTTTTCCAAGAATCTCACGAATGACTGGGACATCAAATTGGTAATATCTGTAAAAACAAGACTGATGTTATAAATTTAAGTGGATCGCACATAGTTTCATGTGATATTATATGTGCATAAATTAAAATTAATATTTTATTTACATGATAATTATAAAAGCATTTTTTAAATTTCATACTTTTCTATGAGCATGGTTAATTCATTTATTCTTCTAAATTTAGATTGATTCTATGTCATGATAAATTTAGATTGATTCTATATCATGATATTACGACCAAAAAAATTAACAATATTGTACATGCATTACCATACTTTTCCATTAGCAAATACATTATTGTTTTACATCACAGTGAGAATAACTTTTCGATGAGCATGGTGAAACAATGGTGAAACAATCTATCTATGTTTGTATTGGTTTTACATAATCATAATATTAAAAAATAAATCTGACAACACTGTATATACTTTTCTATGAGCATGGTTCGAGTACTAAAGTTAATCTGATATGTGTGCTGGTCTAGAAGCTTGTCAGGATTTTTCACTAGTTTTTCCAGACTCGTAAACAGTCTGTAGTTGTCCTGTGTGTCAGTCAGGAGGTCGTTAAATGTGGCGTTGAATTTCTGCAATATTCCTTGCTTCTCAAGAACATTTGCTGCTTCCAGAACTGAAAATGTAACATAAAAACAATATAATTTAGCTGTAACACTTTTTTAATACAGTACATACTTTGAACCATAAACTATCCACATTAGCTAATGCTAGTTTTTGTCCCAAATTCCAAAGTGGAATGACTGCATAAGGGGGTGAAACATACAATTAATTAGATGAATAATTATGCATTGAGTTACGCATAGGACCACAAAGTTTGGATACTCAAGTATAAATAATCAATTATATATAAAAGCATGTGCTAGGTAGTATAAAATAACAAATCGTAGTGCTTTTGTTTTTCATTCCATGATAAACTATTTGCCAAGATAACAGCCATGGAAAGTCGCATGACTATGTGTTCATGCATCATCACAGGCAGACGTACGCCACCCTTATATGCTAATTAGCGCAGCATGGAATATGAGACTGAATGTTGTATAATTATCATGTACATGTGAAAATATGAAAGCCCATATGTCAGTTGAGCACCGTTGCATATAATATTGATAAATAATGAATAAATACAGATGCCAAAATGTTCAATAACAAAATATTCATCTACTGTTACAGTGAGTGGGAGTCACCTGATGAACCTTTAAGCCACAAATCATATACATCTGGGTCAATGAAAGTATTATTTCCTACAAATATGTCTAACTCTGCCATTGCAATCAATAAAGTGCTTCAACTAATCTAGAAATCATTCATAAATCATGGATAAACAAAATAAACGGTTTGCAATAATCTTCTTTGGTCAAAGGGAGAAAATCGACAAACATGGCTGCGTTATTTCCCCTAGGAAAATCGCACTTGATAGATGGCGCTTTTAAAATAAAATCGCAAATAAACCTTTATTTAATCTATAAAAGATTATGAGATAAGTTTTAAAAGTTCAGTAATTGGACATATTATAGTACTGTAATAATAAAATAAACAGTCGACACACTATTTAAAAAAATAAAAAGGACTCCCAGAGTTCCATATCCAAAATAAAAATGGCGTCGCGGCGTGTGCTCCCAGACGATTTGCGAAATGTTGAGTTCGAAACAAGCGAAGATGTCGATGTTACACCTACATTTGATAACATGGGTCTTAGAGAAGAGTTGTTAAGGGGCATATATGCATATGGTCAGTGCATAATATGGCTAGTTGGGTCAATAAATGTACATTGTTTTCATATGCGCAACTTGGCTAAATTGCCCGAACGTTTCCCCTACGGAGTTCCAATATCATAAAGAAAAGCCGCTAGTTTTAATAACATACAACTACATTACAATATATATGTGGTGAAGCTGTGGTTAATATGACATAATGTTGCTATAGTAAAAGACTGTAATGCTTTATAAATGGGCAACAACTGATGTGTGTAAGGAACTCCGTTTTCGTGCAGATACGCACAGAAAGACTGTTTATGGCCGGGTAGTGATAATGCTTCGCTATACTCACTTCACCGGCCATAATCCTCCTATAGAGGCTATGGGAGCAAAGTGCGACGCAAACTCCGGCGGCAGACAACCCGACACCAAATCTCAAAATTCTCCTCGGAATGCACATGTCACCAATCAAAATGGACCTCATTTTTTACGTAACTTATCAGAATAATTCACTAGCACCTTTCAAACTCGTTTTATCCATTGTATCCTACGCTGGTGTTGGCGCTTGAGATATTTTGATTAAAACTTCTTGTATTTATCTGAATAGGAGTGGGAAAAGTTCTACAACCAATGAACTCTACTACAGTTGTTCCTGCAAATTTCCTTTGGGATGATAAAGATATATTATTATTATTATTATTATTAATGACATAAGGGCCGTTCCTTTCACCGCAGTACAATGTTCAGAGTACTCAGGACACTGTTTTGTCAAAGGACCTACTCATGGATAGCACAATGATGTCGCACATCAAGGGAACTCTTTGCCGCCATCTTGTTCCTTTCACTTGGTACAGATCACTATCCGAGTACACTTTGCACAGTTGAAAGGAACATACCCATAGTTGCCACATATAGAACTAATTTAATCAATCGACCTGTTTCAACCTGGCTTGCAGGAATCTTGTAGGGAAAATCAACTGTTAGGGAGGACAAAACGGTAAACTTGTAGTTCATTACGATTATAATTTTACAATTTCCACTGTTTGTATTTGAATTAATTTCACAACTCAAGATAGTTATTAAAAGACTGATGGCAGACTGAGCATCAATACTGTTAACGACAGTATTAGTTCCCTGACAGATATTTATTTGTTATCATTTAATAATTAACATAATTTGCCTTTGGGCTGTTAAAGTCAAAACAAGTAGCTAATGATATTCATCATTTTGATTGAATAACAATGGCGTTGATTGGTTGTGCCATTTCCCGTGCCATTTGGCACATTGCCATCAAGAGTCATTTCTAACATGTCTAAATCTATTAGTTCTAACCACAAGTATTTTCATGTTACTGTATTTATTTTTGTTTCCAATATTTATTGACAGTATATAATATCCATTTCAAATTTTAACCTACGAATTCACTTGGGACTTTACATAGGCATCCTATGCCATTTACACCTGTGTATTTACCGAAAGCGCTGTGCTTTTTAAAATTTGGTACAAGTTAACTGCAGTAGCCTTTATTTGGAAAGGGAAACAATTATACATTTCTAGACCAAATAGCCCGTGAAAGTGGGGTGCCACTGTTCATCCCAAATCCTCTATAATCCAACATTTGTGTTTAATTTCTTGCCTGTTGTCATCCTTTGTTCATTTGTACCAATAGTTGGGCTATGACATATCCTGCTTCATATGAAATGTAAAGGTGGGTGACTTTGAACCCCAAAGTCCTGGGTTCAAATCCTGTCCCAGGAGCCTGGCATCAATGTTCACGATAGTTTCTCTTGACATGATGATGATTGGATGGCAATGCAGTCTGTCATCCTTGGTCTGTTGGTACAAGCCGGTGCTCGCAGATTTACTGCAACATTCAGCGCTACAGATGTTGCAGGTTTCCTCCTGCCCTAAAACTAACAAGCCATGATATAAGTGAAAGAATCTTGAAAGTGGATCTAAACCCCAATTTAAAAAAAATATGTATATTAATATATAATAATAATTGTATTCAGCTTTGATGTATTTACATTGGTTCTTGCTTGTAGGCTTTGAGAAACCGTCAGCAATCCAGCAGAGGGCTGTAAAGCCTATTGTAAAAGGAAGAGATGTCATTGCACAGTAAGTATAGATTGTTTTCATCAAGGTTTAGTTTCAACATTTTCAAGATCACTTAGATTTTTTTGTACTGAAAGCTATCGATGTTGCCTTATTATCCATCAGGGATATAGAGAATCTCGCCAGTGTGTTGTGATCAACGAGTTGATAAAAATAACGAAGCACTATGAAGCACTAGTTCATCCATCTTTGGAACGAAAAACAAATCTTATTTTGTACGACCTAACTAAAATTAATAAATTGAAATTGTTGCCCAAAAAAATCTGTTACTAAATATTTTGAGTTGTCCAAAATAAGAAATTGTATTTTTTTTCATTTTTCATTCCATAGCGTATTTATCAAGATAATCTACCAAATAGGGGGTGTCAATGCATTTCATGCCAAACTATAGTAGCAGTGGCAAAAAGAAGCCATCACCATTCATTGATTGATAGATGTGTTGTTTGTTTTCAGAGCTCAGTCTGGCACTGGTAAGACGGCCACATTCTCCATCAGTATCCTACAGTGTCTGGACACACAGGTCCGGGAGACTCAGGCGCTTATCCTGTCCCCGACTAGAGAGCTTGCCACACAGATCCAGAAGGTAGGATATACAGGGTGATGTCCTTTTCTGTCCCGAGATTACAAAACTCAAATTTTATAATGGGAATTGTGGACAAAACCTTGAGTTGATCAAGAGTTTATACTAAACAAAGTGTCATCATGTATGGGTGAAAGGTTCCCACTGTGATGTAAAACAATAATTCACTCACTAAACAAATTGGGTGGGTGGTAGTGCAATGGTAGAACGTTTGGACTTTTAGAGTCAAAGGCGCAGGTTGAAATCGCGTCCCGGCAGTCCGGCATCAATGTTCGCGAAAGTTACCTTTCTGACTTGATATTGATAGTATGCGCTGTTTGTACAGTTATCCTTGGTCTGTCAGTACCATGCCTGGCTCAGTGGCATAATGGTTAGTGTCAGCCCGGAGTACGGAAAGTTTTACATTGTTTTACTCAGTCATACCATACTTTTACAGAATAAATATTGAAAGCGGCTCGAAACGCCAATTTAAAAAAAATATAATAATAATCTATGTTTCCCAATATCTTGTTTTCAGGTTATCCTGGCTTTGGGAGATTACATGAATGTTCAGTGTCATTCGTGTATTGGCGGTACGAACATCGGGGAAGACATCCGGAAACTTGACTATGGGCAGCACGTGGTATCAGGAACACCAGGCAGAGTCTTTGGTAGGACATATGTCATGTTTCACTCACTCACTCACTCATGCTTCAGTCACATTCACACTTATATGTGTTAGTCACATTCCACTTCAGTCAGGTTCACATTTGTCGTCCAATATTCCTGCCAGAGGTTGATGCTCATCAAATACAGATGAAACACAGTCTAAATGACATATTCATCAGAGCGTTTCTATTTTAATGCACACTATCTTACTCGATATGAATATTGCTTATTTGTCTAATTTTAGACATGATCAGAAGACGGAACCTCCGCACAAGATCAATAAAAATGTTGATTCTTGATGAAGCTGATGAAATGTTGAACAAAGGTAGGTGTGTGACTGTATTTTGGGCGATTGATGGTGTTTAGATCAATGTGAAGAATAATAGTTTTGCATTATTTGCTGTGTACATAGGCTGATATGTAAATATACCTGACTTGGAGAAATGGCAATGAGGACAACAAAATTCAGGAACACTAATGTCTGAAAATATATACGCTATTCTGAGCCTTTCCATGTCATTGCTTTTGTTTACAATACAGCACAGACATTATGCTGTAAAGTAAAAAATGTATGGCTTGTGGTAAGATTAAGAGATGTGTTTTATAACTGTTATTCCATGTGTGTAATACTGCTTCTTCTTTTTTTATGTAACAATGATTTATATAAAATATGTTAAGTGACTAATTTTATTAATGGATTTAGGTGACTAATTGATAGAGATTTCATGAACACATTCTTATTTGTTGATGGCTGAATTACATGGATTGAAATTGTGCTATTTGACAACATACAAAAGCCTATGATATTTATGTCTTTGATGTTTTTGAGGTCTTTGAGAACAAATGCATTTTAAAACTGAAATGGTACTCTGTACCAATCTGCCCACAAGGATTGATATTTTTAAACAATTAGACAATAGAAACTAGAGTATTTAGGATGAGAAGGTGATACACTGGTTACATTAACTTTTGCGTTGCATCTTTATTATCTAATGTTCACCATTTTTCCACTGATTTTTTAATATTTATTTACAAGACTTAGTGTATTGAATTATATCATTGTATTAAAAACATTACAACACTCTACTGGGTTTGAACAGGGCAATGAGGATAACTTAATTCAGGAATAATAATGACTTGATATTTATACGCTATTCTGAGCCCTCCATCCCCTTTTTTGTCCCCAAAAAATTAATTGTTATTGACAATATAACTCGAGGTAAATCCAGTTTATTAGTATTGAAAGTTTTGTAATCAAATATGATATTGGTCTTAAAATATAATTAAGTTTATGTAGTTAGCTTTAGATATTGGTTTACTGTTATATTTAGTTTAGAAAGGCCTGATAGCACCACAAATCATTAAAGTAAGCCTTGTTTTTAAGGTACAAATTAAATTGTTTTATGAATTGTTGCAAATTGGATCATGTTTTGGAATTAATAGAGGCAGTCTGGGAAAACCATTAAGATCAATAAAAATGTTGATTCTTAATGAAGCTGATGAAATGGTGAACAAATCAATGTGAAGCATATTTCAGGCAATCGATAGTACATGCATTTAGATCAATTGAGAATAATAATTTTGCATAATTTGCAGTGTGTACATAGTCTGCTATATAAACATACATGGCTTGGGGAAATAGCAATACGGTTTGAACAGGGCAATGAGGATAACTTAATTCAGGAATAATAATGTCTTGATATTTATACGCTATTCTGAGCCCTCAAACAAATTGACTTGTAATCTATCATTTAACAATTATGGCTGGTGAGATGGAATTTGTGAATCTCATCTTGTGGTGTCATTCTTGTGGTGTTGCATCCGTTTGGTGTAGTACTGGCTATTACTTAACCCTCTACACATTGGATATGTCCTATGCAGCAGTGGCTGTGATCGGTCCAGAATGGAAAGGGGTAATTGATGAGATGCTGTAGCACACTATGATTTCAGCTCGCCAAGATGGTGTGCAGAGCTGGCTTACCAAGTTTTATTAATAGTCTGCTACCGGCATAAGCCATATATCACTCTCAGGAATGTCAAATGCCGTGTTTAGACATGTGGTTTTCTAAACTCATTGGTTACTCCGCCATGTCCCAAAGAGCTGTTGACGTTGCAGGTTTCAAGGAGCAGATCTACGACGTGTACCGCTACCTGCCGCCAGCCACGCAGGTGCTCCTCATCTCTGCCACGCTGCCACACGAGATCCTGGAGATGACCAGCAAGTTCATGACAGACCCCATCAGAATCCTCGTCAAGCGGTACGTGCATTGAAGAGCGAGGGGCAAGGGGATAGTGCCTTTGTCTGGAAACCTGAAGGTTCTCGTTCAAACCCTGTCCAGGAGCCTGATTTCCTACAATAGCAGAAATACATTTTAAGCTATCGTAATATGAGAATGGTAACCACCACTCTTATGTTACAATAGGTCAGGCATGGCAATATTCCGCAGAAATCGGCTGATTTATTTGTCCATGGGGTCAATTCATTTGCACTGGACATCGCTTGGCCCCCACACCCTGGCTTGTTTTCCACTGAAGTTTTCTATTACCATGCCTGTCATTACCAAAAGCTGTGAAATCTTGTTTCAAGAACACAGTGGGGAGTGAGTGTATTGTTGGGCATGAATTAAACCAAGCAAACTAAAATCTTATATTTGGAATCTTTTCATTATTTTTCTATGGTTGTTATACGGGCGGGTGGTAGCGCAGTGGTAGAACAGTTGGATTCCTGAGCCAAAGGTTCCAGGTTCAAATCCCGCCCCGGGGGCCCGGCATCAATGTTCGCGAAAGTTACCTTTCTGGCGCGA
>JAUTBT010080629.1:0-12900 GCA_032361225.1 Lepetodrilus schrolli | reverse complement strand
AACAGATTTGCTATGTGAATATACATCTAACTGGAATAATAACTGGCTTTAAAATAATAATAATAATAATAATAATAATAATAATAATAATAATAATAAAAAGTAAATAACTAATTTTTTAAAAAAAGACAACAAATATGTTAACACTATTAGACCATGAAAGGTTTTAGAGTTGGATATTCTATACAATTAAGCTGGATCATTTGTCTGTGCCAATATGGTGAGACAAATGTCAATGTCACTACTATGGTAGCCGGCTGTTCGGTGCCTTGGTGCAAATATACTCCTCATTGACATTCGTGATACAGAGTTCAAATAGCAACACCTGGAACAGACACTAACTGTCCAAGTATATCTGGTCTGGACATGCAGGGAGATTCCGAGGGTCAAATGGTCAAGAAGGATCATCTTAATGTGATATACACTGCTTTGTTCTAATGTCTTTATCTGCCAAAGTCCTTGACCACTGGTCTTTATTTGCTGAAGTCTTTGTCTGCTGAAGTCTTTATCTTCCGTAGTCTTTGTCTCTGGATAGTTTGTCTACACTCTTGACATTGAAACAGGTCTTGGGGGATTTGATACATCATTGTGCAGAGGTATCAATCTTGATGAATATGGGCATGATCTGTTTTCCTGGAATTTCATGATCGTTCTTCGTATGGGTTCAGATCAGTAACAAAAATAGGCAATATATTACTGTATGGTGAATTTTTCAGAGATGGGAAAACTTCAATAATGTATTTAGTAATGTCCATTGATTCATTTCCACTAGAAATGTATTTGAATTGCATCATTATGTGAAGAATCAAAGTATTCGCAAGACATATTGGTATTACAGAATGGCATTTAGATCATAGGTTAGTAGTACAGTAATGGGGCGGGTAGAACAGTTGGACTTCAGAGCCAAAGGTTCCACGTTCAAATCCCGCCCTGGGGACCCGGCATCAATGTTCGCGAAAGTTACATTTCTGATGCGATATTGATAGGATGCGATGTCTGTAGAGTGGCAATGCAGTTATCATCCTTGGTCTTGTCACTACCAGCCAATGCTCACAGGTTTACTGCAACATTCAGCACTATGGATGTTGCGGGTTTCATCCTGCCCTAAAACTGACCAGTCGTGATGTAAGTGAAAGCGACTTAAAACCCCAATTAAAAAAGAAAAAGAAAAAAAAGTACTACAGTACAGTTATTGCATGGCAGGCTGTAGACAGGAAGGTTTAAGTTTGATTCATGTCCTTGTGTTTGGTATAATCTTCTCTGGTTTAACATGTCGGGTAGATTGTGATGCTTGATGTATAATTAACATTTGCCATACAAGAGGGAACAAAAGTAGTGTATCCTATGGAGGCTGGATACAACTTTGTGCATCATTTCTCTTGCTATGTATGCCCATCTAGGATTCTGTATTGTTAGCATGGGCAAAACATACTCTGGACAAATCAATGTAAGGCAAATGCGACAGATATATATTGAGGTTCCCTCTATTAAGCTGTACTACTTGTTCATGATCAATGTAAACTTGAATGCATGAGCTAAGTTTTGTCTACTATAATAGGAGGTACATCCTTAAGTCAATATTGATTTGAAATACATATACATGTGTTAGCTTTCTTAATTCCTGTGGGAGGCATTTACAAAATACCATATAGAGGAGCTAGTGAATAATTCAGCATTGAGAAGACAAAACCTGCTGATATTACGTACAATAATGTGACCGAGTATAAATATTGATCAATAAAAATGTTAACCTGCTCCACAAAGACTACAAATCCTAAATGAGATACCATCACATTTCCTTATAAATCTGTCTTAATACATAGCCACACTGTTGTTCTGTTTCCATAGAGGCAGCAAAACAGACTTCCTCACTTGACAGAAAAAGTCAACACTTTTACATTTTGCTATCTATATGTGTATTCAGTGAGGAAATAGCTGAGAGTATTTATTCAGCAGTTGAAACGACACTCCCTGAGTGGTGGCTGCACACACAATGTTTTGCCAGTAGTGAAATATAGAAATAATGATCAAACAAATCATGACACCTGTGCAAATGCTGTGGTTTTAATGATTCAAGCTGCGAAATGACGGAAACATTAAAATATTTACAACCTGCTGGAGTTAAAAAAGTAAACTCAAATATGTATGTGTGTGTGTGTGTGTGTGTGTGTGTGGGGGTGCTTGTGTTTGTGTTTGTCTGTGTATGTGTGTGTGTATTTGTGTTTGTGTGTATGTGTGTGTTTGTGTGTATGTTTGTGTTTGTGTGTATGTTTGTGTGTGCACATGTGTGTATGATGTTTGTATATTGTTGGTGTATGTGTGTATTATAATGTGTATGTGTTTATGTGTGTGTTTGTGTGTGTGTATGTGTGTGTTTGTTTGTGTTTGTGTGTCTGTGTATGTGTGTGTGTATTATTGTGTTTGTGTGTATGTTTGTGTATTGTTGGTGTACGTGTGTATTATAATTTTGTTTGTTTGTGTGGGTCTGTGTAATGTGTGTGTGTGTATGTGTATGTATGTTTGTGTGTATGTATATGTGTATATTCATATATATGTGTGTGTGTGTGTGTGTGTGTGTATGTCCATGCACATACGTGTATTGACCTCAGATATAGATTGTTCTAGAACTCTCAATAGTATTTTAATCAACAATCTACTGTAGTAAGTACATTATATATATGGGCTTACTACTAAATTGCAGGTGATTGAAATGCCATTGAGAATAATCTCACCCTGAGGCCAAAACATATATTTCTATATTTGTCTTCACAAGTGTCAGCTAGCAAAACCAAAGGGCTTAATGAAAGCATAATAATTCATTTTACAATTGAAGATATTTACTATTATAAGACCATTACCATAAGGATCTGTGTAGGAAGAATATCAGAGAAAATCTATTTGTACCAAAAAAGTTATTTAGAGCCGCTTTCAAGATTCTTTCACTTATATCGACTTGTCAGTGTAGGGCAGGAGGAAACCCACAACATCCATAGCAGTTAATGTTGCAATAAACCTGTGAGCACCGGCTGGTACTGACAGACCAATGATGATAACTGCATTGCCACAGTACAGGCAGTCCTTTCTCATAATTCTATCAATGATAATAAATCATTGACTGATAAATCAATTTTGTTTTCCTGACCCACAGTGTAAAATACGGGACCGCAGATCTGACATGGAAGTCTGTTGTTGCATAATGTGATCCACATGACTGCATGTTCCAATCAATAAAGTTATAACATCAGGGAAGCTTTTGTTATCGTTAGTCTGGATGACTTCCATCTATGTTCTTTGTCATCCACAATGCATATTTCAATGTACCTATGCCATACAGGATACTTCAACATTATGTTTTTACATACCGGATTCTAAAAGAATTATTTTAAATTGAACTGGGTTGAATAATGATCTAGGTCTAGTTCTGTGCTAGGTGTTGCTTGGACACAAAACATGTCATCAGGTGGTTCAAATCCTGCCCTGGGAGACCTCATCATTGTTCGCGAAAGTTACATTTCTGAAGTGAGATTGATAGGATGCACTGTCTGTAGAGTGCCAATGCAGTTATCATCCTTGGTCTGTTAGTACCAGCCGGTGCTCGCAGATTTTCTGCAACATTCAGCGCTATGGATGTTGTAGGTTTCCTCCTGCCCTAAACTGACAAGCTATGATATAAGTGAAAGAATCTTGAAAGCGGCTCTAAACCCCAATTAAAATAATTAATTTCATCAGCCGTATGCAGAGCTTTTTCCATATCATCCAGTGCTCATTCCTTATGTACATAGGAGCCTGATTGGAGACCAAGTGTGACTTCAGACTTCATCATGCATGTTTATTGCATTCTACAATGCAGCACTAGATTAATCCATTGGCTTTGTGGACATCTACATTGCCGGTTGTACAACTTGCATATTGCATGTTCCCAACCAAACTGAATCACATCATTATTCTATACCAAAGTATGCTTCAGCTCATAAGCTCATATATTTTATAATCTTCTATGCATTGGGTCCATTCTTTTACTATAATCTTCTATGCATTGGGTCCATTCTTTTACTATGTGCATCGATTTCATCCTCGGATACGGTAGTGTAACTATAGAAATATGCAGTTGGCAGTAATTATATATTGAGTTTGGAGCACTGGCGCACTGCACTGGCGCACTGCACTGGTGCACTGGCTCTAAGAATAATTATTCTACTTAATGACAAGCAACATTTTAGAATTGCTGTACAATGCTCAGTCTTTTGACTGTTACTGCTTTAAAGTTCTCCTCTATTGCTATAACGGGTCTTGTCCATGTATTGTCTTTCACAAAATTGATTAACTATTAACTATTAACTATTAACTATTAACTATTAACTATTAACTAAATTTACAGATGACTTTGATACATCTAACATAACTATCTTAGTTTACATTTGTAGTTTATGTACACATTTTCTGTGCAGGTGAACAAGATTATTCGGTTAGTAATAACTTGTAGTCAGTGTAATTGCAGTTATGAATGAAATGTACTTTGCAAATTGTATTTGCCTCATAAAATGTTAGAACTAACTAAAAACTTCATTAACAAATATTATTTCCAAATTAGTCCATATACAAGTACATGTACTATAAGTATATCTACTAATTTAGAAATAATATTTGTTATGAACATTGTCACTGAGAACTATTATCTGTGTCACATTTCTCTTTAGAAAAAATAGCCACACAAATGAATTACTATTTGAAGAAATCAAATTGATTGATTGTCTTTCTAAATATGAACTGAATATAATATAATGAGCCTTGCAGTCATATGTTTAATATTTTACCAAATCTAGGAATAATACTTGAAATAAATTACTTGTACACAACATTTGGAGAGTTGAGTATATATTTTTGAAATCTGCTATGTTTTTCTCATCTGTAAGTGCAACTTTAGAGTTACAGAGATGAGTAGAAGAGTGTTTAAAAGGACAAAGAAACTACCATAGATTCCTTTAAGGGTTGAACCATGCCAATCCTGAATTGAAAATCCAGATAAACGTCATAGTCAGTGTTGACAGAGTCATTCAGACATGGAACTGTACTAGGATTTCGACTTGTTCTTTCACAGAATTCCCACCTGAACTTTTACAACAAAAAGTCCCACTTCAAACCTGTGTTGGCTAAATGGCATATAATTGATTTGGTGTTATTGGGCTCCGGGCTAAATGGAGGTCCTTGTGAATGGGCCATGGTATCGTGTGACATGGGAACCACAGATAAGGGAGGTGTGTGGGCATAGAAAGGCTCGGCTGTCCAAGCTTCTCTCTGTCAACATGGGGCACCCAGCTCTACATAATGCAGTGCCGAGAAACCGACTCAATCTACGCAGATCAATAAAGAAGGTGTACAATCACTGATTGCCCAGACTCAATCACTCGATGAACAGCTGACCAAGGGTCATTGTTTAAGACCGGCCGGTCTCGCGGCAATCTTAATAAATATGCTTTGTTAGCGGAACTGCAATATAGGTGATATAGCCGGCATGTAATAGTGGGATATATGAAAAGAATGGCAATCAATAAGACGGTGGTATTTATTCGGGATTATCGTAAAGGTGCATGTACTTTAAGTAAAATGGTGCCACAGATACAAACAATATATTCACAATACATGCCATATTGCCAAACGTGTAGGCTGAACTTTGATAGGAATATTAGTAATGTAATTCATACATCAATAATAGCATACCTGAATGATGAAGTAATATGACTTCACCAGTCTACATGCCTTTTGTATATCTGTCAGGTTATGAACTACATACATGTACATTCTTAATACCCAGAAATATTAACTAGATAATGTGAGAACCTATCCTTCAGGTTATGAACAACATTATTAGTATCTAGAATATTTACTAGATAATCACCAGTATACCTGTAGAGTACATGCCATACAGATTCATGCCGATCCTGGGATTCAAACCAGAGTTGCTGGATTGCGAGTCTAACCTTCTACCCACTGAGCTAAAGGGGAAACCCTGCTGGCCGAGACCAGTAGGAGCATCTTATATCAAACACAGCTACACATGCATTTTTCACGTGTCTGTTACATGTATATTTACAATTCTGTAATTAATTTTATGATTCTATTGTATGGACTTTATTGATCATGTCAACGTATAATTGTCTGTCAGTGATTTAAAGTTGTTTGTACAGTCAAGTTGAAGCCTATCAATTTATGTGGCTGTAAATATTCATAGTCCTGTGATAAGCTTGGTAACTGAGTACTCCAGGTAGATTGTAACTTATAGCAACACAACACGCTAACTGTGGAAGCAAGTACATAACACTTACGTGTACAGGTATAGTGCAATAATCGTATACTAATCCCAGCAAACACAGAGCGTTATACACAACATTATTACAACATTGTGTGAATGTTACTGATATATGGAGGATATTTCTAGTCTAGTCTAGTGAAATAGCATGTGTCTCTCATCGAGTTTTCCCATGTCATGAAATGAGAGATATATGCTATTTCGCTTATTATATACTTTTATTAAATAATTATCAACAAAACTGAATATTTTGAAATAAAATGGTGAGGTAGTCATCATTAGTTTTAACGACAAATAGAAGTCAAAACAGAATATATTCAAGTAATCAACAAACACAAACACCTGGTATGGCATGGCATGTCAAATTGATCAAATAATTGTACAATGAACTGACAATAGTAACAGTCACATCGTGGTTCACGGCGGGTTCAGTAGTACTGGAAGGTGATATCTTCACTGCAGTGACGATATCCCTTTTCTCAGAGTGAGAAATCTGTCTTTCACTGCTAAGCATATAATAAAATGTAACATTCACACAATGTTGTAATAACATTGTATAATGTTGTGTTTACTGGGATGTTTGCACTTTTTAAAGTAAAAAGTAATTAGGTCCTTGCATAAAACATACCAGTATTTTTCTTTTTTTTAAATGTCTCACCTGTAAATGGCATCATCTTCAGGGGAATTAATGTTTGTATTTTTGTACATATCCCTCATTTTAACAATGATGTTGCCCTATTGTACATGTTTCTATATTAACATCAATGTTGCCCTATTGTACATGTTTCTATATTAACAGTGATGTTGCTGTTGTAGATGGTGGTGCTGTTGGATCCACTGGAGGACCCAGACGATATCCTGCGACAGAATCGGTCTCGGGAGAAGCAGTTTGTCTTTGACACAACCTTCGATGGAACAGCATCTCAGGTAGGTCGCAGAGACACCATAAAAAATATCAGTATTCCCTATATCACCCACCCATCAATACCAATTTACAAAATCAGTCATTGAACATCTTTTAATGACAATGGTAATAATACTACATTAATGAAGACGACTCAACCCACATCTCACCATCTCACCATCTCACCATCTCACCATCTCACCATCTCACCATCTCACCATCTCACCATCCATCAGTATAATCAAGAGTGCTATGTCCATATGAAACCTCCACGGAAGTGTTCAATACATAGATACTGTATTCTCTATATTGTTTCACATTTTCTTTGACACGGCAAACCTTGCTGTCACGGGACACTTGCACCAGATCGATGCCAAATTTGTAACTGTTTACCTAGAACACCAGCAGACTATCATTAATTGATGGAGTATGTGTCTAGATAGTGCAGTCATGAGCCCGGTGGTAACAACAAAACAGACAATCGGTCGTGTTTTCTCAACTGTATCTATCCATCTCATAGTGATCACCGTTGACGATGATGCCCACTTGATTTCCTCGTACTCGCAGATTTTGCACACGTCGGTAGTCGTAATGTGCGACATGGCTTGGATATTGAACATCTACAGACATATTCTCTTGTCGGCGGAGGACACTAAATAATGAATTTATCCAATCTCCTGTAAACACTCCTCGGTGTACAATGTATCTACCTTTACAAACATTTCAAATACGAGATGATTAAGTTGCTTGTGATGTATGTGAGATGTATGTATTCTATTGAGTGGATCATTCCATTGTTGTTTTGGACTTGCATCTAAGCGCTCTGATACTTATGTGCTATTAAAGGTTGTGAAAGTATAATAACTTCAATATAAGTACTGTAATAAACATATGGAAAGGATTGTGTTTGAAACAAGTTGGATTGAGAATATTTACATTTTATCAAAGACTGCCTTATTTGTGGCCAATAAAACAAGCAGACATCACATAAATTGTTGGTGATTGAATGACACAATGTAAGATTTATTCGCTTACTGGCTTATGTTATTGTTCTACACTAGTCTCACAGGATTTTTATCACGATCTTATTGAATTTCTTAAAGTTCTTACATTCAGTGATAGTGTTGTACTAGCTATTGAGACACAATTGTGGTATGTATTGTATATGATAACCTGCCTTGGTAGTATTGACCTATGGCATTCTTACCCATGATATGTTTCCCTCGATATATACCTTTTGCTAATGGGATATAGTTTAGTCATGGTGTCACTGGTAATTAGATAACAGCAACAGTCATGGTGCCACTGGTAACCAGAGAACAGCGACAATCATGGTGCCACTGGTAACCAGAGAACAGCGACAATCATGGTGCCACTGGTAACCAGATAACAGCGACAGTCATGGTGCCACTGGTAACCAGAGAGCAGCGACAATCATGGTGCAGCACTGGTAACCAGAGAACAGCGACAATCATGGTGCCACTGGTAACCAGAGAACAGTGACAATCATGGTGCAGCACTGGTAACCAGAGAACAGCAACAGTCATGGTGCCACTGGTAACCAGAGAAAAGCAGCAGTCTCTGGTGGCGTCTCTCATGGCTACATCAAATATTCATTGCCTTATCTCTGGATCAGGTCTAGCAATACTGATCCCAATCAAACCAGTGTGTGCACTCAACCAAATACATATCCTGTACTGTACTGGAGATCTATTCTCGAAACATTCTTACAATCGTCTTAGCCTAAGAACATGTGTAACATTTTCATAGCCCTACTATAGGAATCTTTAAGAACATTTGTAAGAACATTTCGGGAATAGGCCACCATCTGCTTTACAGCACATTCACAGATCTTTCATCATCTGATTCAGAACACTACAGCTAAAATGTTGGTTCCGCATGAGTCAACAGTTACAATAATTCTGATGCGAAGAAAAAACAATAGAGGCTGAGATATATAATTTTGAGCTTTGGCAGATGAAATATATATTAGGTACAGCTATTTGGTAGTGGATAACAAAAATTAATATTTTATTTAATAATACAAAATGAAAATAATGAAAATAAAAATGGTATCCATCCTAACCCAGCGGTTTATCCGATTCCGTGGTACATAGAGACCTGTTATAATGACGTGAGTGAAAGAATCTGGAAAGTGGCTTTAAACCCCAAATCAACCAATGAACCAACCCAGAGGCTACAAGTCTCTGGTTGAGATGATCCGCCACTGTCAGCTAGTAACAATTTAACAATGAAGACAAAAAAATAGATGATGCTATTCTCTTTGTAGGTGTTCTATTAATTATGTACATGCAGGGCTCGATGGTAAGGATTGTCCACCTATCTGGTACAGGTATTATCCACAGGCGGACAAGTGAAATAGCCTTAGAGGGCAACTAGACACCAGAAAGGGGCACGTGCCTTAAAAGGTTAATGTAGTGCCCTGTACACATTAACTCTCTCCACACTGCAGAGATGCTAATCCAGCAGGGAGAGGGTTAAAAATACATGCAATATTTGTAAGAACATCAGTAAGCATTAACTTTAGTTGAGCACTTGGCATTCACCAGTGCCAGGCCAATGGTGCAGGGTTAGAATCAGACATATTTTCTTACTGGTCTGCGTTTCACGAAAAGGGTCGTACTGTTGTCCAGGCCTAAATTGAAACATACGCCATGGTTTTACTGTAGAAGGAAATGACATAAACCTCAATTTAGGCCCGGACTATCAGTACGACCTTACATGAAAAGCAGCCTTGGAGACTATTCACAATGATATTATTTGTAAACTTAATCTGGACGGCATCATTGTGTAGTCTATAGCTTTATGTAAACATGAAATTGAGCAAAAACAACATCATCCACACCTTGATCATAAATGTCTCATGCAGCTTCTTAATCCTGTACAAAATGGTGTCTCCAGTTAGGTAATCTTGCCTTCTTCTACCTTAGCCACAGATTAGTCCATGGAAAAGGTTAGAGTTGAAGTCGCTTTAAGAGTAAAGTTCCTTGCACACCAGAGATGAATTTCTAGGCGACAAACTCGGCGATTTACGTTCTGAGATAAAACCTTATTATTTATCTATATGCTTGCACACCAAAAGCAACATTAGCAATAACAAATTTCGATAGGATTTGTTGTTGTCACCACTGATTGTCGCTGTGATATATATCGCTCGCCTCTGGTGTGTAAGGACCTTTTTCATGCAGGAGAGCCCAGGGTATCGTTCAACAGAACAATCATAGCACTACGAGAGTCGTAACTCTGCATTAAGGGCGGGTGGTAGCACAGTGGTAGAATGTTGGACTTCACAGCCAAAGGGTCCAGGTTGAAATCCCGCCCGTGGGGCCCGGCATCAATGTTCGCAGAAGTTACCTTTCCGACGCGATATTGATAGGATGCGATGTATGTAGAGTGGCAATGCCGTTATCATCCTTGGTCTTGTCAGTACCAGCCGGTGCTCGCAGGTTTACTGCAACATTTAACCCTACAGATGTTGCGGGTTTCCTCCTGCCTTAAATTGGCAAGCTGTGAAAATAGTGAAAGAATTTTGAAAGTGGCTCCAAACCCCAATTAAAAAGCAAACAATAAGAAAACAAAAACTGTGTTAACAGGATTCATGACTCATAGCGCTCTGGAGGAGATCCCAGGTTATTGCTTCTCAAAGCTCTCATATCTACTATGAGACCACAAGCAGTCTTGTAGTGATCTCGTATTTCTAACAGGAGAACATAATTAAATGTGTAGCTGTACAAATTATTAGAAAAATGCGAAAATTTAAAATGACCTGTGTTCATATAATTAGGGACAACCAAATTAAAGTACAAAATATGGTTGTAAATGAAAGGGAAACAAATGAAGGATTTAATATAATTAATACATTATATATAAATACATTGTGTTCAAATAATTAGAAAATTATTGGTCATGTTCATATTTATAGGGTCGGAAAAATAATATTTTCGGCGATTAATTTAGGTGTTTGAACTATTAGAATAATTACAGTCCATGACGATTGGGCACTAACGAGAGTGCTATGATCTCTTAGTGGATATGACAGCTTCGAGAAACTATATCCAGGCTTACATGTAGCAAAATTATTTGTACATTAGTATTGAAATCTGGATCTCAATATTTATTCACTGATAGTTGTTATATACTACTGTCAAAATATAAGGGAACGCATAATTATATTACATTCGTTTTCATTCAAAGAGAGACGACTGATAAGTACCACCATTACACAACCCAAACAGACAGGTGCAAGCACGTGCCAGAGTAGTATTGCCCGTGCATTTTCTCGCATGTGTTGTAAATTTCATTACAATTACTTGTCTGATTTATTAGATATTTAAAAGTACTAAACATATATCAATATCAGCGTTCCCTTAAATTCTGACAGTAGTATATTTAGATAAGCTTTACCGCCCTTGACTGGTACATGCAATGATGAAACGATGAAGAAAGTGAAAAAGGATCAAGAAAATCGGTTAGGAAGTTTATTAAGTTCGACAAAGTAATATCTAATATATACAGTTTCTGAACATGAATAGAAGCGATATGTTGCCATAGTTACCACAGTCTTCACTTCCATTGTTCTCATCGGGTAGTTAATTACATGGTTACTCAGCTTGTGGGATAAATTGAGATAAGACGGATTATAGCTTAAAGCTTTTTATCATTCCACGCTTTATTTGTGTTGTTGTGTGTAGTGTTATCTGTCTATGAACAATGAATCAGGGCAGAAAATGCCACGCTTTCAAGACATCCAATATTGTTTTGTCCACTGCAATCTGTAGCCACAGGGACCAGGCAATCTCACTAAGCAGTGTTAATAATTTAGCATGCTTTGTCAAGAAATGGATGTCAACATTCTTTAAGTATTAATTGTACTTTATCATTATCAAAGAAGGGATTGTACGAAGAGTTGTATAACATATATCATATATCAAGGATCGAATACAACAATGTTAAATGCACTTTCCAGATTTTCGAATAACATTGATTTTAAGTTTCCTAATAAATTATGACTTGTGTAATTAGCATAAATTAAAGTACTTTGTGTAATTAGCATAACTTAGCATAAATTACAGTACGTGGTTGGAAAATATGTATTCCACAAAAGGAACGTATTTATGCGAAAAAGTAATTCTGTACAAAAAGTACACTTAGCACCTTTTTGTGCATTCTCAACCCTACGATATAAATAATTTTACAGTGTGATCATGTTAAATAAAGTGGAATCGCCCTCATGTAAAAAAAAACCTACCAATCACAAATACCAATGTATTGTGACATGGACAGTTTTAAAGCAAATTGCATGACAAAATCCACAGGTAGTGAACAGTATTCAAGAAATTTGATGAAATCTAAATCATCAATTTAGACAATTATCAAAACTAAATCAACATTTTGTCAGTAGAATAATGACATCATCAGGATCAAAGAAGTACTTTGCAATGGGGGTGCCAGATAACTCGGCCCAATGGACGAGACAACTCGACCCATGGATTTTAATAATAGAAGTTGTAGATAGCGCTAACAATAGATATGATGTGACACTTTATTTGTTTATTAAGTGCATGTCGTAGTGTAGAATATCGTAGTCTCAGGTGGATTTCTAAATTTAGTAGTAATAATAACGCCAATGGTATATAAATTCCCAAATCCACCAAACATCCAGCAAAAG
>JAUTBT010080618.1:0-12901 GCA_032361225.1 Lepetodrilus schrolli | reverse complement strand
CTATGATGTCACTGTGCAAATGCACAGCAGCCTAAAGATTTGACTTCACAGTAAAATCTTTATGATGTGGCATTTTTATCAACACTCGTCGATGAAAGTTATTAAATCCTCGGCAAAGCATCGGATTTAATAACTTTAACGACTCGTGTTGATATATTTAATATTCCAAAACACTTGGGTGATATTCTCTATGTAACATATGGTAGGCCTACTAATAATGCCCGCACATATATAAAATAAAAAGTATTTAAAATAAACGTTGATTTAACATAGAGAAACATAAATAAAAGAGATGTCTGGCCAAATGTAGCACGGCGGTCTCATCAAGTAAGATGTGGAGGCTATTACATTCATCTACAGATGAATTTTGTCTTCGCTCGTGAAACTTGCCTAATTGTTTTATAAAGACACCTTACCCAAACAGAACATCAGAAATTCCAAACACGCACAAGCCGCAAATGTAAACTACACGGGGGTTGATTTTTCCCATCTACAACAATAAAAGTATAGCTGTATGTATATATATAAATAACAAGGAAATATACGATAGATCTAGTTCGCGAGATTTCGTAACTTCCGGTAACCATATGTAACTGGTTATAAGGCTGCGCAATGGTATGGTATGTAGACGGATTGCAGTTTCACTGTGGACGTTTCTATCAGTCACGGTAGCAACGAGAAATACACACCATAGTATTGATGATATTATGAACATGTCTACGCTGTTTGGAAACCTGACTTTCTACATTTGCATACATTTTGCCAAGTTAAATTATACCGTTACGGATATGCTACTTGGTTTGTGCAATAATGGATATGGGTTATTATATATTTACTTCAAATTGAATCATTTTTAATAATGCAATAGCAAAAACAATCACAGTTTAATGTATTTTAAATCACGAAATTAATACGAGCATGATATTAATGCGAACAATGCGACGTTCATACTTGTATGAATACGAACAAACAGTTCACGTATCTCACCATGTGTCCAAGTATGGGGGATATTAGGAACATGACCAAATATGAACAGCTGAAAATCATCCCAATAACTGTTTCACTAGTACCTTTCTTGGCTGCCTGTCATGAACAAAGATAGTGCATACATATATTGGACTTTTATTCAGTTTAATTAAACCGATTCTGATTCGGCGGCAAATGATCAAAGTTTTCTTATGTACTTATGTATTTATTATAGTAAGCATTATATATTTATAATAGTAATCATTATAGTAACATATTGGACTTTTCTCGCATTTATATAAATGTTCTTATTATTATTATTATTAATTAATTAATTAATTAATTAATTAATTGATGAGAATTGTCCTGTATTTCCTTTATATGTATTACAAGCAGATAATAATAATCGCCAACGTCTTAATACATGTAGGGAATAAGGATTTGACAAATTCAGCTCAGTTACGTGTCACGTATATGTTTGCTCAGTATATATATAGCTAGCATGCACCTATATACTAGTAATCAATATGCATACACACGTACCATTTTGGGGAAGAACGGAGGTATTAAAGAAATACAGATCCATGCGCATAGATTTGATAGCGCCATAATTCCGAGTGATAGTCGCTTGTGCCATTTACTTCTGGACAACGGTTCTTGTGTTTCCAAGTTGGAAGCTATGCATTCGCTGTCACTCTGTGTATCCATATTATCCGTCAATTGTAGACGAGCTGTAAGTCTATAGTGAAATACTATGAAATCGGGGTGGTCATACTTTCGTCAGGAACGGTATCTCTATATGCATGACTAAGGCCATTGCTATTTGATTGTCTGGTTTACCGATTTTTCTGTGATAATTAATGTTTGGCTCGGGAGATCGAAAATATAATTACATACCATCGGATATCATTCAATATTTTGGTAAGTCGGCCGGGCCCAATATAAAAAAATATTATAATAATTGGAAATTTTGGATGGTCACTTGACAGAACATAAATACATTGATCAATATAATTGTCAATAATTGTTATAAACACTAGTACACATACATTGTTCAGATTTGAAAGCACACGTATGTTCAAAGTACTACTCGTCAACAGCAGTACATGTAAAATAGACTTTTGTTGTACATATTTACCAGCAACCAATGAAATTGGCTTCGACTTTGTGTCGCCCATTGCCTTTCGATCTTTGTTCATGTTCAATGATGGGTTGCACAACTTGTTTCATCGCCAATTAATTATTATTTTTTGAAGACTAGTAATATAAACCGTCGGCAGACTATAAATAATTATTTTTATTTTCCAAGATGGATTTTTAAAAATGTCGTCGTCGGATCCGTAAACCTATGGCCTAATTCGTGTGCAATAAATGGCTTAACTAAAAATATTGCATTTACTTTTTATACTAGTATAGAGGATCTCATAGTAGTGTTTTATATATTACTGAGTTTATTAAACGAGCTGGCAACACTAATATAATGCGAGGCTCTGGCGAGCATAATATAATTTTTACCAACGAGTTTAATAAATTCATTAATATATGAAAACGAATGTGAGATTTTTTATCACATAACTGTAGAAACTTTTGTAATATCAATTTTCAGTCACAATCACTATTTAGGCAATTGTCTTTGAAACTGGTTAAAGCACGCAGACAAAATATAGTTCAAAGTAAATGTGTAAATATTAATAAATGTGTTTGCATATTTAATTGAAAAGAAATCTTTTAACTTAATATTCGACAAATTAAGTACCAAGAAAAAGCTCTAAAAGAGGTCCAAAAAGACTTTGATATCGCTTATGAATACAATTATAAAAATCTATTGTGTTGTTGAACTAGTGAAAATATTTGTATTTATAGCATTGGTTTATTGCACTCCCAAACTCCTATGTTATGTGATTTTACCCAAAAAAATGATATTGCATCATTTTATATGTTTATACGTAGGCCTACCTCGATGAACGTTTAAAATGTCAATCCTTCGAAAATCTGTCTATTTTGCAATAAACCGTCTAATAAGAACATATTGTGGATAAATGCTTCCTTAACCCTCTCCCTGCTGGAATAGGCACAGAAACTGCTCTTTAGGGCATCTCGGTTGCCTCCAGCAGTGAGAGGGTTAATTATAACAGATGGCTTACTGCAGCTACCACATATGCATAAATGACATTTAATGGCTTTGGAAATATAATTTATGTGTAACACGGAACATATTATAATTTATTACATGCAGACTACACTGGATGTCCAGTATGCTTGTACCCGGTATATTGATAGTGTTTTTCTTATGAAAACTAGAATTTGACTACAACTTCCAATACAAAAACCTTTTGTTAGCAACTTGAATTACCGAATACAACTGTTTAAAGCCTAAACATACCTTCTCCATTCAGTCAAATCATTCATTTACAGAAAGCCAGTGTTTAATTGCATTTGGGAAGCTTCTGACAATCTGACTATAATCATTGTTAAGATTACAATTAATAAATTAATAAATATACAGACTGCCATCACTAACACCATTAATCAATTATGTTATTGTATTTAAGATCACTGGCCCATATATAAAGGATTTCATAATGAATGTACATTTTATTCTGAATGTATTAAACGATTATAATGTGAGGTTCAGCCAAAAATCGTATGATAAATTCAGTAATTATATGAACACGAATGTGAGATGCTATCACATCTGTAGCTACTATCGTAAACTAGATTTTCAAGCACAAAAGCTGGTTGTGGGAACTGGGTTAAAGCACTAAGGCAAACTATAGCTTCTTTAAATGTGTAAATATTAATAAATATATACAATTGTGTTTGCATATGTAATTGAAGAAATCATTTAACTTTATAAATATTCGATAAATTAAGTCCCTAGAACCTCTAAAAGAGGTCCCAAAATATTTTGCAAACGCGTATCAATACATTTAAACAATAATGGTGATTAGTCCATTTTGCTATTTCACTAATGAAATGGTCAGTGAAATAGTTAGTGAAAAAGTTATATTTATAGCATGGGTTTATTTCACTCCCAGACTTTATGTTATGTGATAAACCATAATTTACCCAAACATAATTATTTTCACCCCCCCCCCCTAAGTCACTTTCTAATACTACTCAAGCTTCATTTATATTAGGTATCAGGTGGAGTGAACGAGTTAGCTAAGTGGTGAATATACCTATTTGCTAATTAAGTTGTGAAAGAAACATCACCGGGTACCTAATATACTTATAGTTCGAGTGGTATTAGAAAGTGACTTAGAGGGTGGCAATCATTATTAGCAAGGGAATGTATCGTCAATGACATACCTACCAGTGGATCATACAAATACTTACTAGTATCATGGTGCTTGTAGTTTCGGACTGATGTGAGAATTAGCCAAGCACATCAGATCTTCTTTCCTGACATCTGCGTTGGAATGAAGACCCTTCACACGAACATCAGCAGGTTATAATTATTGTTTCGACTTTGGAGATGGTCCGACTTTGGTGCTAAATGTATCGACGTTCATAGAATTTAATTACAGGTGCCTTTCCTATAGAACGCGACAATTATCCAATGATATGATGTTCTATTATTACAAACTGTCTGCAGATCATGCTTTGTTCACCAATACCAACAGTTGTATGCAGGCTTATTGCGCCACAGTCTACTAGCGCATCGCTCATTAATCAATTGAAGCCTCGCTTCCCAGACTTCCGGTGCGAACAGAAAGATAATAACAATCAACAGGATGTGATCACACTTTTTGTCTAAAACGACCACTCCGAGGACTATCAGCAGGAATATGTGGCAAACTCGTTAATTAATTTGTATCCAGGTAGTTCTTTGCGTACACTTGTGAATACTCCTATATATGTGGCACACTGGTTAATTAATTTGTGTGCAGATAGTTGTATATATGTGGCACACTGGTTAATTAATTTGTATGCAGATAGTTGTTTGCGTACACTTGTGAATACTCGTATATATGTGGCGCACTGGGTAATTAATTTGTATGCAGATAGTTGTTTGCGTACACCTATGAATACTCGTGTAAATGTGGCACACTGGTTAAGTAACTTATATGCAGATAGTTGTTTGCGTACACTTGTGAATACTCGTGTATATGTGGCACACTGGTGAATGAATTTGTTTGGAGATAGTTGTTTGATTACACTTGTGAATACTCGTGTATATGTGGCACACTGGTAAATTAATTTGTATGGAGATAGTTGTTTGCGTACACTTGTGAATACTCGTGTATATGTGGCACACTGGTGAATTAATTTGTATGCAGATAGTTGTTTGCGTACACTTGTGAATACTCGTATATATGTGGCATACTGGTTAATTAATTTGTATGCAGATAGTTGTGTGCGTACACTTGCGAATACTCGTATATATGTGGCATACTGGTTAATTAATTTGTATGCAGATCGTTGTTTGCGTACACTTGTGAATACTCGTATATATGGTAACGAGCTACATAACTGACAACGTAGTACAAATATTATTGATAGGTTCATGAAATCGTTTCTGGATTAGATGACAACTTGCAGTGTTGGTCCTATTACTACCAGGCAATTGTTTTAATAAATGATACATACATTATAAATAATTAATAATAAATTCTATAATAATAACGTTTGTGTAGTATTAATTATTTTACACATTCATTGTTCTGATAATATTCGCCATCAAACAGTAATAACATATCTAAAATTGATTTAAACTGAACCAGGTCGACGGTCCATAGATAATTAAGGAATACACGTACTATAAAATAATATTATACTTGCATCATAGTAAATTAATACACATCATGATGTACACGATAGGAATGCAAACAGGTTAAGTATTTAATTAAATTATATGTGTATATATTGAGATCAAATGAGTTCAATTTTTGTCATGTCCTTGAATTCTGTTTTAACCAGAGTGTAACACACTCTGTGTTTCATCACAGCAGAGTAATACGACACATCTTGAACTGTTCAGTTGTGTCGATTATACCATTTTTGGTCACAGGGGTTCGGTGATAGAATAGTAAAATAAATAAACTTTAAAAAAACCCCATTTAGATAGATTTAATAAATTTTAAAAAAGAAGTAATTAATGTAAATAAATAACTAAATAAATAAAAAATAAAAGCATAATAATACAAAGGAAACCTGCTACCAGTCTAGGTTAGCCTCGTCTAGCTTCGCAATCTAATATTATATTAGATTGCTAGGAGGGGTTGACCTAGACATTTACATAAATTACTTTATTTTATTAGATCTATAACTAATATTTAAAAAATGTAAAAATAAATTGTTGGTCAATAAAACCCTTCGCGCCTATCAGTGTTATCGCATTAATTCTTCTTCTTCAAGCCTATTTGATCTTGTACACTTCACTGAAGAACTCCTTGATGAAGTCGTTGACGATCGTCTTGTCTGGTATAGCAGCCATCATGCCATACATTCCGGCTGTACCCTTCTTTGTCAAGGACTTGTTGCCCTGGAACAAAGTATGGTACACAAGTGTTTTCAAGATCAACCGTTGTTTCGCCGATATAATACATGGTAGATTTAGATTTGATCCGTTACACACGTATTTTCAACTAAATTTAAACAGGGGTACGTTGCTTCGCCGATAGGATACATCTTATAGGTTCAGATTTTATCCGTTACCATTTTTATTAATATTTATAACAACAAAAAAGAGACGACAGTCATAATATTTTAAATACATCTTCAGAAGGCTACTATTCAGAATTGCGAAATCGATATGTTATTGGACATGCAATTAAGCATACATGTATGATGTGATATTTCTTAATTAAGACTATCATGACGAATTAGTATTGCATATACTCCCCCGTTAAAAGAAATAATTCACCCGGGTACCTAACCCCAACACCACTCAATTCGCCTATATGTATTCTACAGTGTAAACAATATGTTCGTAATTCTACCATGATCATCTGGGATATCTTATTATTTTAAACAATATTACAACTACTACTACTGCTGCTGATGTTGCTGCTAATTCTGATGTTGATGCTAATGCTAATGCTAATGCTAATACTAATGTTGCTGCTAATGCTGCTTCTGCTGCTAATACTGTTGCTGCTGCGAATACTACTACTACTACTACTATTACTACTACTATTACTACTACTACTACTACTATTACTATTACTATTATTACTATTACTATTACTACTACTATTACTATTACTATTACTATTACTATTACTACTACTACTACTACTACTACTACTACTACTAACAATAATAATACAATAATGTGTATTTATATCGCGCTAGACTCCATGCACAAGGCGTACGCTCAAAGCTCTACTCGATTATTTACACCCGTAAATGGATAAATATGCAAGCATTCCACATTCTCAACATCCTGGGGAGTATACACAATTATTTTTCCTACCCTCACTTCCTTCACAGACTCCTTAAGATCCTGTCCGAATGTGTCCACCGAGTACTTGTGGTGGGGCAGAATAGAACAGTGAATGCAGTCCGGCCTCATCTGACGCTCTATCTTCCAGCCTAAAATAACATGCTTGAGAGCTCTGCACAGACCATCGTCAAGACACGGAGTCTGTAACATCGCTTTCATACGCTAATGCGTACGTTAAATGGGACGCTAAGTATTAGATGGACGTTGATAGACCAATATAACTGTATTGATGGTAAAGGAAGAATTGGACGGGCTATATAGAATATATACTAGAGTCGTATGATTGTATTCAATTAAAGAATTCTGTTGGGTTTGTGTTGAATCTCATATTGCTAGATGTTTCTACTCAATTTAATAAATTGCATAATATTTGTACCACATCTCAAAATGATCTGGAATTATTACAAAATGAATGAATGATCTGTTTTGTTCTGAACAAGTTAATTACACAGTATTTGTACCGATTTTTAAAAAAAGAAGGAATATCTGTATCTATTTGTTATATAATGAGTATACTCTTTACAAATCGTGAACAGTTTTGTTTGGTTATTTTTACAAAACGGGAATCGTCTAGTAAGTGTATTGAATGCTGAATCATTCAGTATTTCTGCCGAATCGCGAACTACCGGGTACCCACCTCTTTTCTCCATAGCATCAGCAGTGGCCAATATGTCGACCTGATCGTCAGTGGAGCCAATAGCAAAACATGTCATGGCAGGTTCTCCCATTATACGTATCCCCTGTAAAGGCACAATCAGAAACTGTCATCATGTGACTATAGTAATCTAAGGGATATTTTTTAGGGATAATCTTTGTATTAGACACGATCTTGAGCGAGTAATACAGAGAGGTTATCCCTAATAATCTCTTTATCATCTAATGTCAAGCTTAAAGGCATACAATCACAGATTAAGTTGTCGTTTTGGACCGAATTGGGGTTTAAAATGCGAAGTGCATGCACTTAGCATCCTTTGATGTCACCGTCCAATGTCTCCTTATATATATAAAAACAAATAATTAAAAGGTTCATCAGCCAGTGACGAATATTAGCAGGCATCGGACATGGGTTTTGGAGAATGGGTTAATGTATTCACGTCAGTTTTCTCCACCGCCTTCTTCATTGTCTCCGTGATGTCCATGAGTTCTTTGGCTTTCTTCGTGTATCCTTCTACGCCTAGGGACCGCATTGCCGCCCAGGCAGAGGCGATATTCCCACCTGGAGCAGCCAATCAGCGAGTCGTAAAGCGCGCAATATGCTCCAGACATGCGCAGAATTATAATTTGGTAATAGGCATTTTTATATTTTAACAAATCATAGTATGTATTCACAGAGAGGTTATTACCGAACATGAATCTTCATCCATCGTGTCATGAAGCCAATGGGTCACGAGACCAAACTCCATGAAGCGCGAAGCAAATATAACTCTAATAATATAAGGTAACCCCCTTCCTTAGCCATCGATGACACCATTGATACTTAAGTTAATTACTACTATTAATTACCTTACAGTTCCGTACCGTTCCGTACAGGAGAGTCCAAGCTGCCAATATCATTGGTATGTCTTGAAAGATCAGCTAACGTTCACTATTCACTCTAATGTGAGTATATACGAAAGCTTATTGTATTGGTCTAGTACGTCAGCCACATAACTATCTTATCTTTACAATCGATTGTAAACCTGTCAGTGCAATCCTACCTGGTCTGGTTCCAGCAAGACTAGGAGATCCATACAGACCTCCTGGCCACTCCACGTACGTAAAGATCTGGAACTTCCGCAGATCCGAGTTCCTGTAGACTACCACACTGGCGCCCTACGCATGTGCAAGATGACGTATATGATTACAACGTATTGTATTAACAAATAGGATACATTGTAATTGATTTATTCCATCAATATGATTTGAGTGTCCATGATCTGGAGATCTTTGATGGCTGACAAGAATCATTAAAAATGTGGTTCACATAATAAAATAAGTTTATTACAAATATACCAGTACCTTCACTGCATAGCCATATTTGTGAACATCCGCCGTTATTGAGGTCACACCTTGGCACCGGAAGTCCCATTTAGGCACGTGATACCCGAGCTTTTCGAGCCTGTGAGGACCGGAAATTACATCAAATTTAACATTTGTAAGTCGGTTTTCCAACGATAACTCTCATCCTCGTCCTACAATAAATTCAAGTGTCCTAAAATAGATTTTCGAAACTAAACGGCAATTAAGTGTCATTGAACATTAATTCTTTTTTTTTTTCATAATTATTTTTTAAAGTCAAAGTGAGTCGTTTGGAATGAATTGAGTTGTCTCAAGATAATAATAATAATAATAATAATAATAATAATAATAATGTGTGTATTAATTTATATTGCGCCAAATCCATGCTCGAAAGCTTGCTCATTGCGTTGCATGAAATTCGATTGCCTACCATGGTAGCATAAATCCTCCAAAACAGCCGTCGATGTGAAGAGGTAGTCCTTTCTTCAGTGCCAGGTCGGAGACCGCTTCAATGGGGTCGATGATCCCGTGACAAAACTGAGGTGCAGACGCAGCCAGCAGAATGGTGTTTGGAGTGATAGCCTAATAATGAAACGGACGACGTCTTAATTTCTTGAATACATATTATAATAAAGAGAGGATCTCGTATGAGTGGTCATATAATACTGAATTTATTAAACGACAAAACTGATATTATGCGAGGCTCTGCCGAGTATAATATAAGGTTTGCCAAGGTGTTTAATAAATTCAGTAGTATATGAACACAAAGATGGAGATTCTATTTATCACATAACTTTAGAAACTATAAGCTCTAAAACAGGCCCCAAATACTTTGAAATCGCGTATGAATACAATTATAAATGTATTGTGTTATTGCACTAGTGAAACTATATTTATAGCATGGGCTTATTTCTATAATTAAAGTACGTAATACTTGCCTTTTCCATTGCTCGTACGTCGACTTTATAATCGGAGGTAAACGGAACATGAATAACTTTGAGCCCGAAGTACGAAGCTGCTTTGTCCATGGCTGGATGAATTGTTATTGGTGCTACCTAAAGAAAGAATCGTTACGGTTAGTCCTTGTCAAAAACGTTTCGTGACATGTTTTTCAATTTTTAATGGCTTTTTTACATTTCTTGAAAAATTGGCATTTTTAAAAAAAATGGAAAAAGTCATTAAAAATCGAAACAAAAATGCCAGGAAGCCTCTTTGACAAGGACTACAGTATTTATATAATACTGTAGTCTTTGTCAAAGAGGCTTGACATGAAATGCCTTGACACCCATATTTGGTAGATTATCTCGGTAAATACTTTATGGAATGGAATGACTTCCATCTCTTATTTGGTACGGCCTAATCAAAATTAAATACATGAGATGTTTGCACCATGAATAATAATTTTAAAAAATCTGTTTATATAGCTATCGCTAAATATTTTGTGTAAAATATTATGTCAATGCAGCAAATGCACTTGGAAATTGTTCTCAGCAATGGGGCCTTTGTCCGTTCTGTTGATACCAGAGCTATATAACCTACTTAAGTACCCATGGCAATAACATAATAATTAATCCAATACAATGATTATCGGTGATTGTAGCCATGATGAAGGATTCAGAGAACAAGTTAATTTAGTCGCTTACGATCTCCGGCTTCTTGATAGTCGGGTACAACTTTCTGGCTCTGTCTCTGTAGGTCTTCACCGCCATCAGAATACTCTCTGTCCCACCGGAAGTCAGGAATCCCTCCACATCCTCGTCGCCGTGCAACAACGCCGCCGTCATGCTCACGATCTCAGTTTCCATCTTCCTGCAACCAAGATAATACTATATTATACGAGCGCCTCTCTTGAAGTTATTACGGGAAAATGAACAGTACTGGAATTTAAAGATCATCGGCATTCGCCAAAACATGATATAATACGACGCTTCACTTTAAATCTATATGGTAAAGTGAACGGTTATGGCATTTTAAGATCATCGGCATTCGCCAAAACATTATATTATACGAACACTTCACTTTAAGTTATTAGGGCCTACTGTATTTAGTGAACAGTAATAGCATTTAAAGATCATCGGCATTCGCCAAAACATGATATAATACGAAAGTTTCACTTTAAGTTTATACGGTAAAGTGAACGGTTATGGCATTTGAAGAGCATCGGCATTGGCCAAACTTGATATTATACGAGCGCTTCACGTGAAGTTATTAATGCCTACGGTATTTAATTAACAGTAATGGCGTTTGAAGATCATCGGCATTCGCCAAAATATTATATTATACGAACGCTTCTCTATATATAATCATAAAACAGTAAAGTGATAAATGGCGTGTTATTATATATAGTATATGGAAGTGGAAAAAAACATTCAATATTGACATTATCTATGATATTATGCGAACGTTTCACTTAATGATAACACGGTAAAGTGATAATTGCATTTAAGAAGAGAATGAGCATCGGTATTCTCCATAGATTGTACGCTTCACTTTAAATTTAATACGATAAAATGAACGCAGTTGCCTTTCCCGGGATATTATATTTTACGTACGCTTCAAATCAATGTCAACGAGGCAATGTGAATGAGTACCACAAACATAATATTATGTTAGTATACGAACGCTTCGCTTATTGTTAACACGTTATTTAAAATGCTTATACATGGCAGTTGAAGATTATAGATATTGTCAATAATATTATATTAAATACGAATGCTCTACATTAAATGCTCTACACGGGAAAGGAAATGAGGCTGGCTGGTACTGACTTGGGAAAATATCTTTCTGATATGATTCTATCGATATGTCCCAGGGACTCTCATAGTGGAGTTATCATCATTGGTTATTCAGTATCAACCAATAGTAGTTGGGGGGAATAAAGAAACGTATGCTTACCTGAGACTGGGGTACAAAATAGGATTGAGGGCGTTTTCATGAAGGAAAGCCATCTGAAACTGCTTCACCAACTCGTCGTGCTCAACAGAGTGGCCAATCTTTTCTGGAAGATGAGTATCGAACATTCTATTGTATGACCAATGATAATGGTAATAAGCAAATAATTATGTTTCAATTATAGTACATTCACCACATCTAAGGACCACTGGTAGATTCAAATTGATGGTGGCGCATATTCCCATTACGCCGAACACCAGCTCAAAGCAGCGGATCAACTAGACAATTGCGGAGAATTCCAATACACTGCACGAAACTATTTGTAAATATTTAGCAATGTTATCACCGTGACGGGACCATTGTAAATTATGGAAATTGTACCATGAGAGTTATAAGTACTAACACTATTAACAAGAGACTATTATGGTGGTATTTCGTTCTTCGTTGTTATTTCGGCCCACTTTTACTGTCAGAAATATACAGGGGTTTTTGTGTGTGTTTTTTTTTTTTTGATTGAGGTTTTAAGTCGCTTTCAAGATTCTTTCACTTATATCACGACTTGTCAGTTTAGGGAAGGAGGAAACCCGCAACATC
>JAUTBT010080607.1:0-12902 GCA_032361225.1 Lepetodrilus schrolli | reverse complement strand
AGGACCGGGAACCCAAACTGCACCGCCGTACAGCTAACACCCCAGACTGCACCGTAGTGCAACTCGGTTCCCGGAGGGCCGGCCGGGTCCAGGTACCCAAACTGCACCGCAGCACAGCTGAGTTCCCGGATCGCGGGTGGCAGATTCGAGTCGGATTTCTGCCCCACAGGGCGAACAGCTTGCCATAGTCCAGTCCCACATGACCGGTCAAGGTGTCGGCCAGTCTCCTGATTTCGTGCCAACGTAATCTGTTCCCTCACCACCCGTGGCTGGATCAGGAACAGCAGACCAGCTAACACCCACCCCGTACCCGCTGGACGACAATGTTTCCACCGATTCTACCCCGCAAGATTCCGAAGGGAGGGGGGGGGTAGAGAAGGCACGCCCGTCGTTGAGGGTGACAACGACTGCTTCTTTCTCGCAAGTCTAAGAGCTTTTCCCAGCGATTTTCATTCTGGACTTAGTCTTGCGGGAAGAAGAGGGTACCTGTGTATGTGTGTGTTTCGTCCCCTGGTTTTCTATTGCAAAGACCTGGGGGTCGGGAAGAGGAGCTGCGCCGGCTCAGGGGCCGTCTAATCACCCCGAGGAGTATGGGGGTCGACCTGGATTCAGAAACAGTGTTGATGGGTATTGGCATTTGGTGCTGTATTCTAAAGTAGGTCGTAGTCCGTATATATTTATCGTCACTTACCGGGCGATTATAATTAATTTTCTTAGATATTTCATGTCATTAGACTAATTGTGAATCATCAAGACTTTATACAGGTATAAAATGCAAAAACATACGGCAAAAATATGAATTAACGTAGTTAATGCAGTCGAGATGTATTACCAAATGATAACAGCGATAGGCTTTGTTTACCTGCATATGCAAATTTTCCAAGATGGCAGCGGAACTGTAAGTAGGTGTATTTCAAATGTAGATCTTTTGTGGGAGTGGCCTGAGAAATGTTTTGGGATCACGTTGACCAATCAGATTGTCGGATTCACTCTATATTTATTTATTTAAATTTACAAGGTATCAATTCACGATTAATATCTTTAAATTACAAACAGTAGACCTTTATCCCCTAAATATACATATTAACTGAAAATTACCATTATTATTATTATTATTATTATTACCACCTAAAACAAATCTGGAGAAAATGTGAATATGTCAATATTAACAATTGCCTATTATACTATTTTATATTGATATAGATTTACCGTCGATCTTATTATATATCTGTCTAACATTATTATACATTATATACACTTTATTATTCTACAGACTGTCATATGTAGCTGGTAGAGATCATCATTTCCCCAAGGTGTTATCGTTCATCCATTACAAGAAACTGACTCCTATTCCTGCAATATGGTTCACAGTAAGTAAACTACCCATCTTCTACAAGTATCCTGATATCGCATGAAATATTATGGTGGCACCATCGCCGTCTTTACTTCAACAAAAACAACACAAACGAGTAAATACAGTAGTACATTTAGTTAGTTAAAGTTGGGGGTGTAGAAATAGCTTTCAATAATTTGTTCACTCATATAACGGCAGGCATGTCTATTTATGCACACGCCTTGCTTGAATTAGGGCGGATTTTCACCGGTCGCTAGTGCTAGCTAATGGAATAATGGAATATCCTGCTGCAGTTAGGACAGGGATATCCACTCAGTAAATACGTACTTACTTAACAGTTCGCTACCACATGCGGATTTGTGTTAGTTCGTAATTTGTCCAAATGGTAAATTACATTGTTTTCCCTAATGAAATGTATTCATCTTCTTCGTATGTTTAATTTGTTTGCAGAGTCTTTCCGTGAATAATAATAATAATAATAATAATAATAATAATAATAATTATTATTATTATTATACACTTATATAGCGCAAATATCCAGAAGAAGAAAAAACTGCTCATATGCGCTTTTGGCAAATGAGTGAACAAGGATTCATCCATACACTTCACTAAAGAAGTGAATGTTTAGTTTTCTTGAAAGTCCACAGTTGATACAGTCTGTTCATGTATTCCTACAATATATTTCATGAAGATTGAACATGGAATTGTGTCTATTTCAGTTGTTGATATCTATCCTACTGCTGATTCCTGGAGACATATCCACATTGATCGACTGTTTCGGATTCACGTCTTGGCTGATATATAGTTTCACGTCTTTCACACTGCTCTACCTTAGGTTCAAGGAGAGAGATTTACTCAGACCATACAGGGTAGGGGGTCCTGTAGTTTAAAAGCCATGCCAGTTCTACGAGGATATTCTTTAAAATGTAAAATTTACTCAGACCATGCAGGGCAAGCGCACAAGTCAATGAGAGTCAATGCTAATAAAAGATAATTATTATTTTAAAGCATTGTTAGTACGTCAGCCTAGGGGGCGGGTGGTAGTTGCAGTGGTAGAACGTTGGACTTCGGAACCAAAGGTTCCAGGTTCAAATCCCGTCCCGGGGGCTTGGCATCAGTGTTCGCCATATTGATAGGATGCGATGTCTGTAGAGTGACAATGCAGTTAGCATCCTTAGTCTTGTCAGTACCAGCCGATGCTCGCAGGTTTACTGCAACATTCAGCGCTACGGATGTTGCGGGTTTCCTCCTGCCCTAAACTGACAAGCCGTGATATAAGTGAAAGAATCTTGAAAGCGGTTTAAACCCCAATTAAAAATCAAACACAAACAAAAAACTATGGCCCAACAGGGTAAAAAATATAAATGTACTCCGTATTAGTTACTCCTTATTAGCTTATTTTCCTGAAGTAAAAGGAACAGTTGTGGAATGTGACATTAAGTCAATGTTGGAAGTGCTACTGACTGGTGGTATGACACTCAGTAGTAGTAATTGCTAGAGGTCAAACTTAGGTCACTAATCTCCCGCTGTGACGTAAAACAATAATTCACTCGCTCACTAGGTCACTAATCAGGTTATTGCATATATTTCCCCGACAAATATGCATTTTTCAGATTCTTTACCAGTGTTTACTGATCTAGAAATATCCTTTCGCCCTAATTACTTACACCTACCATATACTCTAGATATCGCCCGAAATTATGTTTATTTTTATTTCCGTAAACCCGGGAATAAAGTCCCTTAACTATGGCTAATAAATGAGACCAGTTATCTGAAATTTGAGAATGATTTGTATTTAAACTTGTGCATTTTGTTTTTCAGAAAGGTGATGTGTGGTCATTTCACAGATGCGAGTGATTAAAGGACTCGGCCACACGATGTGTGTAATTAAAGGAGCTGAGAGTACAAAGTATTAATAGAAAATAGAACAACCGTAGGCGTGTCAAGTGAATTTACCCTAAAAACATCCAATCAAAATCCACATCTGAGCAAGTGACGATGGAGAATTTTGAGGAAAATCGCAGCTCCTCTTGTGTGTACTTTCTGTGGTCATGCAGTGTTTAGAATACAACAAGTATTAGATGATCATGATGAGGATAGCCACAAATAGCAGTAGCCATTAAAGTGCGACTCGTGTGGATAGATATTTGCCATGGACGTGATAATGGATGATCATCAGAGAAATGTCGACATTGATACCAGTCGACCATCTTCATGTGACATCTCTGAACAGGTGAGCAGCTGTCCAGAGGGTCCAGACAACATACACACGCAAGAAGGCGACACTGGTAAAGAGTTTGGACATCGTAGAGAGTCTGGCAATCATGTGATACTTTCCTCCAATGCTGGTTCTTCTCAAAGGGATTCTGTTGCTTCGAGTGCCGAGATTAATGGCAATGCATCTAGTTATTATAGTGACACTGATAACAGTAACCTTCTTGGCTTTGATATCGCTATGAACATCATTCAGAGAGAAATTAGTGTAGAAGATGACTGTGTGGTTGCTAACATGGATACAACAACTAACCATACGGAAGATGTGCTTCAATCACTTGATCTCATTCAGACATTAGAGGACAAAACATTTACAGTTCTTGGAGAGAAACATCAAGAGAGTGCAACCAGCTCAAGTACCATTCAGCTTACTGATCATAATAAAAAAATGCACAAGCAGCAGAAAGCCTTTAAGTGTGATGTCTGTGGACAGAGGTTTGTTGGCAAGAAAGGACTGTTTTATCATCACAGGATTCACGCCATTGGCCAGAAACAGTCTCAGTGTGATATCTGTAAGAAGGTATTTAGGCACTCATCACTTCTAAAATTGCACATTAGATCACATGCAATCAAGAAACACGAGTGCAAAGTGTGCCACATGCGCTTCAAAACTGCTACAGCTTATGACAATCATTTCTTACTTCATAACGCAGGAAAATCATTTTCATGTTCTTATTGTTCAGAAAGGTTTGTAACTAGAAAAGGACTTATAAATCACTGCAAGAATAGCCACTTTGGAAAGAAACCATACCCGTGCTTGTATTGCCACAAAGCTTATTTGAATCGTACGAGTTACAAGACTCATCTCTGGATAGACCACCCACGCATCAAGTGCAGTGTCTGCCAGGAGATGTTCCGGGACAAGCTTTCCTTAGTTGCACACAAGAGGAGTCACCCTGCTGATGTTCGAGCTGCACACATTCGCAATTTCCACGACGAAGAGGATATCGTTCTGCCTCAGTGCTCCGTTTGTAAGAAGCTGTTTGTCAGCAAGGCGAAACGCAAGGAACACCTGCTGACAAATACATGTGCAGAATATTCCAAGTGGGTTTGTGCGATTTGTGGTGAACAATTCTCAGAATATTTGAACTTGCAGGGCCATATGGAAAAGAAACACAAACAAAATCAAGAAAATGATACAGTCACTCTAACACATGAATGCTGTGTGTGTGGCTATGCGTTCCTAAACAAGAGAAAAATGACAGTTCACATTAATAGTTCTCATCTTGGCAACTGTCAAGTATGCAACAGGATTTTTCATAAAGTGGATGATTTCAGAACTCATATGAAAACATTTCATAACATAGAGAACCCTTTTCGTTGTGAGTTGTGTGATGCTACATTTGAAAATGGCAGTGCCATGATCAAACATGATGCCCATGGCAAGCTGTATGAATGTGGTGAATGCCACAAGATCCTTTCTTGTAAGTATGTCCTTGACATGCACCTCAAAGTCCACCAGGATGACCAGCAGTTAATGACTAAGGTCAGAGGAATGCAGGGGACCCAAGTTAGACTGTCGAAAAGACTCAGATTTTTTCTTGCCAAACTTGAAGTAGAAACTGACAGAAACAACATTGGTGTAAAAACAGTTGTTAATCATGAAGTGGATTCAAGCTCTGATGCTGACGAGAACTACAGATCTGACCTTGGCACTGACTGTGAGGAGATTAAAAACAGTATGGATTTCCAAGATGCTGACCCCAGTGTGGACAACATTCAGAGAAATGTTTGCACAACGTCTCCTCCACGAGCTGAAGAAGTTGATGATGACTGGGTCCAACTACAATGCAATGTCAGTGGAGAGGATTTCTCAAGTAAAACCACTCTGCAAAATGTAAAACACAGCACTGTTTGTGATGTCTGTGATTGGGACTGGGAGTATAATGATATCAATGCATGTCATCAGCAGATTTACAAGTACAACAAAGACCAGGAAGCAGCACAGAAAGCACCTCTTAGATGCATTTTGTGCTTAAAGACCTTCAGCAATCAAAACATGTTTCACCAACACCTTCAGTGCCATGTTGCATGCAGAAATCTCCAGTGTGATGTTTGCAATGAGACATTTTACATGCACAGAAAGATTCAGGATGATTTTCAAGGACTTGTTGGTGCATCTAAGAAATTTGCAAACCAAGTGGAACATATTTTTGACATTGACAAATACACTTGCTATCTATGCAGTCAAATAGTAGAGAGTAGCTGCCTTCAACAACATTTCTCTGTCAAACATCAACACCTCAAGTCCAATCACTGTATAGAATGTGACAAAGTATTCATCAACGACATCACTTTGAATGAACACATGAAATCGCACTCCAAGAACATTGGTTCACAACCGGATTCCTCTGATCTCCAAACCACTGAAGATGTTGCTTTCCAGTGTTCTGTTTGCAAGGATATTTTCTCAACAAAAGGGGACATTCAGATACATATGATGTGTCACGTGGTTATTATCATCAAACCAAACAAAGCTCCCTGTGAACAGCCAGCATTGTCCAGTGAGAATGTGCTGCCAAATACTGCAACTGTTAATCCACTCATTAATCCTAATGAAGAGAATCTCACTGAGAATTCACCAGTCCATATCTGTATCTGTTCTAGAGAGTTCTCAGGAATATCCCACCTCAATGACCATATCCTACTATATCACAAGGATGATTTTGATGGCAGTCTGCTTCACTGCAACATGTGTAAAAAGCAATTGAACAGTCCTTCTGAAATAAAGTACCACCTTCAAGCATACCACAATATGTCCGAGACATATCAGTGCAAGATGTGTGAAGCAAGCTTTCCTTCTTTTTGTGAACTCTTCCTGCATCAGAAGGAGCACCTTGTGGAAAAGAAGTGCCCGATATGCAAAGATAAGTTTTGGTTAGAGGACCTGTTTCAGAGTCACGTGTTGGCACATGAAGATCATCATAGGTCTGCTTTGCAATTGGAGATGGCTGCTCCAGTGTTGGTGAAAGGAAAAGCTACTGGATTGCCCCAAGGGGGAGATGTCGACACAAGCAACACCCAGAAAGCAGATGCTTGTGAGATGGAGAGTGAAGATGGGGAAGGAAACATGGATGTTGCGCCACAAAGAGATGATGATCATAAGAAAAGTGACGATCCTGAAAGTAAATCAAACACAGAATGTCTTTCTGAATCATTGTCTGCACCATCAGGGGAGTCGAACATTGATGATAGCAAAAGTTCAGCAGCTGATACAATAAGTGCCGCCGAGGATCTGATGGGTACCTGCCAGTTGTGTTTCAAGAATATTCTGAGGAAGGATTTGGCAGCACACTACCGATCGCACATGGGAGAAAAACGATTTCACTGTTACATCTGTGAGAAGACCTTCACGAGTGCTGTGAATCTCAAGTCACATCAGCACTTACATAACAACATGCAGAAAATCAATTGTGACATTTGTGGGTATGGAATGAACTTCAACATGTCCCAAGATCATTGGATTTCACATTACACTGAGTTTAGATGCAGGCTCTGTCCAAAAGTAAATTCCACTCACCTACAGTTGCAGACTCACATGAAGTCGAAGCATCCTAACCAGGCTATACACAAATGTTCCATATGCAAACACAGCACTAATCAGCTGAAGGCACATATCGCTCATGGTGAGGTTCATGGAATTAAGTGTGTTTGTGGTATCTGTGGAAATGCCTTCTATGATGAACAGTGGTATACTTGGCACATGGAATGCCATAAGAGTGGCTTGTGGGAAGATAATATTAGAACCTATGGTCAAATTGAAAGAGTGAATTCAGGACATGCAATACCTGATGATAGAGTGTCTGCTCGGTCGGCCACTAGTTCAGATGCACATCCATCCTCTAACACTCTTAGTGGGGCCATCACTATTAAGTGCGAACACTGTACCCTGACTTTCAATGAACAAGAGATGTATCGTCACTTGCATGTACATGACATATTCCAGTCATCGAAGATCATTAAGTGCAGATACTGTGACATAACATTCCTAAATAATCTCCACAGATACCGACACGAACACCTTCATCCTGGTCCACATCACAAGTGCAAGATTTGCAAGATGGTGATCACAGGCGATATCTTCAGTCTGCACATGCATATTCAGAGCCATTATGATGGTACCATATGGAAGTGTCGGATATGCCAAATGCACACTCTCAGTAACCGAGGTTTGAGTAAACACTTCAGAACTACCCATCCTTCAGACTTGCTGTTTGCCTGCGACACGTGTGATTCCAAGCAGGTCACTTTCTACAACCTAATCATTCACAAGAACAAGTACCATTCTAACCTCTATCACTGTAGCAAATGTCCCGATGTATTTCCTGATCATCAATGGTTGGAGTTCCACTTACGCTATCACGAGAGGAAAGGATGGTTCGAGGGTGTGGATCATCAGGATGTTTCATCTGTCCCACTTTCAGATATCACGTCGGCAGAATGTAGGAATACTAGGCATAAAGAAGCTTCAGAATTTAACAGGCACGGAGGGGGGCCCCATGGAGGTACCAGTACCGCTGAGGAGCATTTAAGTTCTGATGGGGATGATGGTAAAGATGATGAGTTTAGTGAGGGTAGCGACCTGGATGAGGGTGGCGGGCTTAGCGAGGGTAGTGAAGGTGACGAGTTTAGTGAGGGTGATGAGCTGAGTGATGACACGAGTCATGATGATAAGTCTGTGATGGATGATGAACAAAGTGAAGGTCCATTTCCCCTGTACTACATGAAGGAAGACGTAATAAAAGATTCTGCAGAAAGGGGACTGAAGCAGAAGGATGGTAACATGCAAAACACTGAGAAGAGTAGTGCATCTCCAACAGGATTTCATTCTGCCTCCGCTCAGCCGTTCCAAGTTGGGCAAATGGCACCCTTTGCCTCTGCAATGCCAAGCACCTCAATAGGTCATGAGAAAATTGAATATACCGAGGACTCCATAAAGCTGAGTGACAACAGTTCCATCAATACTAGTCAGTTGCCAGCAAAAGATACCTCTAACAGCTTCCAATCAAGTTATCAGTATGGCCACCAGAGGATATTGTCCAGGCTAACTAATGAATCCTGTCTGCATGAAAGAAGTGTGAGTTTACCTGTTGAATATAGAATTGAAAAGGAGAGTATTGAGGAAAAGAATGTCGGACCACGTGAAAACACCAGTTTGCCTGTGTTTGTTTCATCAAGTCCAAAACCTGCCATGGACATTGTTGATGCTGGAGATCTGTACATCCCTGACAATCTAGCAGGATGGAGCCACCAACGAGTCCTTCCATCAGATTGTAAGCAAGAAGTTGGTAGGAGCAACCGACCTTCAAGAACCCATACAACATCTTCACCTGTAGTTTCTCTTTCTCACCAAGATTGTCTTGGACGCGATGTCCAAACTATGTTGCCTGCTTCTTATTACCATCATAAACTACAATCTGTACCAGCATCTGCCTTACAAAAGTCAGTTCAGACTGAATTGATCCTCAAAACTGAGTCCACTGACCGAGGTCCATGTAAACACCAGTCTGTGGATCACCAACTACAGAAAGATGTTAATGGAGATACTGGACTTGTGGAACCAAGGAACATCAAGGACAATGAGACACTACACAGAACAGCTGTAAAGGTGGAGGACTCTCATGGCCAACAACACAACATTCGCAAAATGGAACAACCAAAACGAGAACTATCACCTACTTCGCAAATCAAGAAGTTATTAAATGCACAAATACTAGAGACGCGTGTAGCCCTTCTGCAGAAAACAGCTCAGCAGTAGAGACAGATTACTATGTGATTGGACTCTCCAAATCGGGAAGAGTGTCCATGACTGGTGATTGGGACCCTTGGCCAGATATGGATGAACCATGCAGTTCCAGAAAACCTGACTAACCATGGTCTTGTGCCAGTCAGTCCGTGTGTAAACAACAGTAAATCTGGAAGAGAATTGGCTGACAGCTCAGTCACTTCCTTCTGAAGCAAATCTGCAATAGAAAGACTGCATCCAAGCCTTGTAATCCGCAATAACTGTTGGTTTGTATCAGTCTTTAGATGGGTAATAATTCCATTAAAGCGATACTCGGATATCCCTTTCGTCGCAAATGGGTGAAAGATTCCTGTAGCGACGTTAAACTCCATAATCACTCTCACTCACAGATATCCCTTGGAATGTGTTGTCAGGAAGCAAATACTGGAGAATGTTTTGCAGCTTGCAGATATGTACTGTGTATGTAAATAGAACGTCGTAATATGCTAGTTGAACGGATATGTTTAGTAAATTGATTCAAAATGAATGCAAAAAAACCCGACATTTTGTCTCACAAGTGACATTGATAGTATGCTCATTTATTGCTGAATATATGATCAATTTCTTTGTATTATCATTATTTTATCTGACTGCAAATGCAATGCATTCTTTAAAGGATATTACATATGCCATTCAGTGTCACTTTTCTGGTTCTTATGTTCACTTTTCTAAATATTATGATGTATTATTCTGTGTTTCATTGTGTAAGGGTGCAACATTCCCACTACCATGCAAAGCACAATTATTCTGTGTTGTACATCTATGAATAATTTTTATTCTTGACTTGGCCCTGTACGTGTTTGTCCATTCAGATTAAGGTTTTTATATTTTGCATACTACTGTTTTTCAATAAGGTATGTTTGAAAATATTATAGCCACGGATCAACATCCACTTGTCGATAGATTAACCAGAGACATTGTAATGTATCATGAGCTCAATCGTTGTTCTTACTTGGTAATTTAACCAGCGGGTAAAAAAACCAAAAAAAACACTACCAATGTGAATGCATATCTTGGTTTCTGTGAGGGGGATCTGTGTACACAGAAACCTTTGACGTCACAACTTCCGCTGCGGCTTCTTTTTTGGGGGGTAGGTGTCTTTGGATAGGAAATCTGAAAAAAAATCTACAGCAGTAGATATAGTTTTATCCAATTCTTGGTTTATTTGATTGTTCTACCATTGTGATGTCATGCTGTAGATATAATCGCTTGATCAAAGTATTTGATTGTTCAACCATTGTGATGTCATTGCTACAATTGTGATTTCATAGCATTGCTATGATGTCACAGTGCAAATGCACAGCAGCCTAAAGATTCGACTTCATGGTAAAATCTTTATGATGTGGTATTTTTCTTCTTTAATGCCTTTAAAACAATATTTGGTGATAAATAGAATCTCACCCTCATGTCTTGGAATATCAAATATATCAACGCTCGTCGATGAAAGTTATTAAATCCTAGGCAACGCCTCAGATTTAATAACTTTCACAACTAATGTTGATATATTTGATATTCCAAGACACTTGGGCGTGATTTTCTATGTACCAGCCAGAACAGAAGCGCTATAATATCTATACCTATAATATCTATATCTATAATATCTATATCTACAGTAGTGTGATTTGAATATAGTTAAATGTTCTACTAAGTATCGGCGTGTTGTGAAAATACTAGATTCCTAGTTTTCCCATGGTTTCAGCTGGTCATGTGTTTACTGGCTAGTGTTTACATGAAGCATCTACGCATGTTATCCAACAGGCCAATTAGCACTTGTTTAGGAACATAATATCTATATTGTGTATGCAAATTAAATACATCTTTGGGGCGGGTGGTAGCGCAGTGGCAGAACAGTTGGACTTCGGCGCCAAGGTTCCAATCCCGCCCCGGGGGCCTGGCATCAATGCTCGCAAATGTTACCTTTCCGACGCGATATTGATAGGATGCGATGTCTGTAAGAAATCTTGCAAGCGACTCTAATCCCCAATTACCGGTAAATTATTTTTAAAAAATGTAATAAAAAAATACATCTTTATCATTGTGTGTCGATACGTATACTCGGGATACGGGAATCGTCAAACTTTGTATCATGATGCTCCAGTGAATCGTTGCACCCCTATTCATTATACATTGTCTTATCATTATCGTCTATTTATCTATGTTCTACATATCCACTTAGAAAGGTATTTTACCATAACATAATTTGACATGGGTTTTTCATGCTTGTTTTATTGTCTTACATGTCTAATAATGTAGTCGTCGGGTGAAATATTCCTGCTGTGACGAAAAACACGAATTCAATCAATCTAAATATTGCTGATACGTCCAGAACATTTTAACAGAACAAAACACAACCAGTTCTCATCCACCCTGTGCCATGAAACCATCGGAAACGATCAAATCTGGGATGTCTCAAAGCATATCTGTTGTCCATTGTATACATTATTTCATTCAAGTTTCATCGTGTTTATTTATAGTTTGAAATAATATTACATGTACCATGTTTTATGTCTCTGGACATGGGAAATGTCTGGGAAAAGTCTGGGAAATGTCCATCAAACAATATCTTAGTAAGGCAAGCATGATACAGGTGACAACTTTATATTCAGGTATGGAAGAAATGCAACTAGGAATGTTCTGTAACAAAACTTGTCTGTTTGCATGCTTGACATGTGGCAATCCTTGACAGAGATTTCAAAGTGGCTTGGCTTTGGAATAGGTCAGTATAGAGCTTAGAAGAATAATAATGCTACAATTATATGACCGCGAGCAATTAAGACTGATATGTAGCATTATTATTGTTGCACCTGTACATATTATTGCCTCAACATGTTTATGTCTATCTATTACTAGTATCTAAAATGAAGGCTATCTTGTGTAGTTCAGTTGACAGAAAATAATACATGTTATTTCTAAGCTTCAATGTCTGTTACATTTAAAAACTGGGAAGTGAAAATTGTTGGAAATTACACGGACCAATGACGGACAACTATTGAAAGTAGTAATTCAGCTCCTGAAGTAGATACTAATGGTACAAACTGGTCCAGATTGATGTCTCTATATGGATGCCAAATCTATCTTGCAGTCATTCCTAGACTTCACTATGTTACTAGAGGTGGATTCGGAATTTATATTATTTTAAATAGTTTTATTTGATCTTTGAACTCATATAAAATCAGCCATAAAAACAAATGCTAGTTAAATTTTAGTATTTAAGTAAAACAACTATAGGGTTATAAAGTTGGGTGGTACTAAAGTTCCTGCCACCTAGCTATATTATTGGATCCGCACCTGGATCTGTATGAGCCATTAATTTACTAATAGACCTACAGTTTTTTTTAAATTGGGGTTTAGAGTCACTTTCAAGATTCTTTCACTTATATCACGACTTGTCAGTTTAGGACAGGAGGAAACCCGCGACATCTGTAGCGCTGAATGTTGCAGTAAACCTGCGAGCACCGGCTGGTACTGACAAGACCAAGGATGATAACT
>JAUTBT010080596.1:0-12903 GCA_032361225.1 Lepetodrilus schrolli | reverse complement strand
ACACACACACACACACACACACACACACACACAGATATATATATATATATATATATATATATATATATATATATATACACACACACACACACACACACACACACATATATACATGTACTCATTGCAGCTCATAAAATAGTCAGCCTCATTCTACAGAACAATGATAGCACTACGAGAGTTATAGGATTTACGATTCTCATGACTCTACGATTATTCTGCATAATGGGCACCTAGCTATTTAGCATCCAGCAAGATATGTAGACCTGTAGAGCTAGAGTACAGTAAATACTCCGAAATTTACACAGTGCTAAAAAACTCAAACAAATAATTGATATCTTGGGCTGCCTACCATCTGGTATGTTTTGAGGTATTCTGTTTTTAGTGTGCGTGTCTTTAGCTGTGTTTTTCTTAGTCAGCGGTGATGTATAGTCCTTGGGACTGTTGGCACACATGTCTACTATGGGCCGATGAGTGAAGATCTTGTAGTAGATGTTGGGTGGAAATCTTGCCTATAATAAAAATAATAATAAGGTAAAAAAATAAGTGAAGATGATAGACATAAATATTGGCATTATTTCAGATAAATGCTCACGGTATATCAAAGTATGCGATATGATGCAATTCTGCTGATTGTAAATGATGGCATATCCAAAGAAATCATAATTCTACATTAACTAAACACAAAACTAATGAATGCTGTTGTGTTGGAAAACTGCAAGTTGGTTTGTATACGGAGTTAAGAAGGAAAGTGATTGCACATGGATACATTGACTGGCATAACATGTAGAGCATTCAGCAAATTTTGTAGGAATTTGGAACATTATTAAAATATATTATTACTATTATTATTATTACAACTCACAATCATAAAAATTATTATTATTATTTCAACTCGCCCAGAATTTGGTCATGTGGCCCACTACCTTCATGGAACATTATTAAAATGCATTATTATTACTATTACAACTCACCCCAGCTAATCTGAAGCGTACATGTATGCCTGCAGCCGAGTCAAGCAGCTGGGATTCGTTAGGGTTGATACATCTCAGCATTAGAGCTGGGTCTCCACGCATCTTGAAGTTGATGAGATCTCTGTAATACCTGTACACCTGGATGTCCTGCAAGAGTGAGTGAATTATTGTTTTACATCACAGTGGGAATCTTTCACCCATATGAGATGCATCCTACGATTACAATTACAGGGGAGTAAATAAATAAAATGGAAAAAGAAGAAGATGAAGAAGAAGGGGAAGGAGGAAGAGGAAAAGAGAAAGGTGATCGATTTTGGGATGTGATGGGTCTTCAAAGATTCCTGTAGTAGATGAAAGTGGGTACAGACAGCATATCCTACACTGAATATGGTGGATGTGACATTAATTGTGAGATGTGAGTGGAGGCAATAAACGAGAAAACATACTTTCAGTGATAGCATAGGAAAACGTTGAAATATGAATATATTGCATTGACAATCCACAGAATAATCCGAGTCCAACAAGAATCATACTTCTAAATATATTTGCAGCCAGTTATGTGACTTTTAGGCCTATGCTAGTTCTGTGGAACAGGACCATGCATGATGCAAGTATTGTGAACAATAAAGACATGTAGACATCTGACAGACATGCAGACACAATGTAGACATGTAGACATCTGACAGACATGCAGACACAATGTAGACATCTGACAGACATCTGACAGATATGCAGACACAATATAGACATGTAGACATCTGACATACATGCAGACACAATGTAGACATTTAGACACCTGACAGACATGAGGACACAATATAGACATGTAGACATCTGACAGACATGCAGACACAATGTAAACATCTAACAGACATGCAGACACAATGTAGACATGTAGACATCTGATAGACATGCAGACACAATGTAGACATGTAGACATCTGACAGACATGCAGACACAATATAGACAGGTAGACATCTGACAGACATGCAGAAACAATATAGACATGTAGACATCTGACAGACACAATGTACACATCTGACAGACATGCAGACACAATGTAGACATCTGATAGACATGCAGTGTAGACATCTGACAGACATGCAGACACAATGTAGACATGTAGACATCTGACAGACATGCAGACAATGCTGCTGCCCTCACAATGTGTGTCCGCCATGCTCTCTGGATGATTATTGCAGCTTGCTCCGCACTAATCTGCTCCAACTGTATTTGTTTGTCCCGCTCATCCAGGAGTTTGCTCTTTCTAATAGTTTCTCTCAGATCTGTCCAGAGGTTGAAGTATGCAGCACAGAATTCCTCAAAACTGCATGAAAATTAAATATAACAATTATTCCCGATGCTGTTTCTTGGATAAATAAAGTTAATTTAACCATATCTCTGTACAACTGGGTCAAATTTGGTGCTATGTGCCAGCGTGTCATGATCATTCCCCTAAGCCACTCCACTAGTTGGAGGTGACTAGAGGTGTCCAATAGAGTGGCCATTTTGATTTATAACCAAACAAGAATTGAGGTTAATCAACTGGTTAAGAGACAATGTTAACAATTATGCACATTGTAATAGGAAAATAATCGGCAAGATTACTGCATTAGATAGCCAAGAAAATATTTTGTATTTTGGGATACTTGCGTTGGAATTCTATCTTTGTCAACATCTTGGTCTTCCAACATCTTGACATATTCTTCATACAATATCCTCATTCTGGAGTCTGTTAGGTGGTCGACCTGAAAAGTAATAAGAATAATGACCATCATCAATGTCATATTGTTGTAATAATTAGCATAATTATTATTGTTACTGCTCTCATCATCACTACAATTATATTAATCATAATTGTCGTCATTGTCATCATCATCGTCATCATAATCATCATCGTCACCACTGTCACAATCATCATAATCACCATAATAATGCATGACCACTTTATCGTCGTCACGTAGCAGTCACAGTGAACTCACCAGAAGGTTGTCGGGTAGCAGTCACAGTGAACTCACCAGAAGGTTATCAGGTATCAGTCACTCACCAGGTTGTCAGGTAGCAGTCAATCACCAGGTCGTCAGGAAGCAGTCACTCACCAGGTTGTCAGGTAGCAGTCAATCACCAGGTCATCAGGAAGCAGTCACAGTGAAGCTCACCAGAAGGTCATCGGGTAGTAGTCACTCACCAGAAGGTCGTCAGGTATCAGTCACTCACCAGGTCATCAGGTATCAGTCACTCACCAGAAGGTCGTCAGGTAGCAGTCACTCACCAGAAGGTCATCAGGTAGAGGTCACTCACCAGGTCGTCAGGAAGCAGAAGGTTGTCAGGTAACAGTCACTCACCAGAAGGTCATCAGGTAGCAGTCACAGTGAACTCACCAGACGGTCATCAGGTAGCAGTCACTCACCAGAAGGTCATCAGGTAGAGGTCACTCACCAGAAGGTCATCAGAGTGGACCTTAATAAGGTCCAGCAGGTTGTCCACTGCGTCTAGTCTGGTGACCATGTCATGGCTGCCGCTGTACACAGCCGTGTGGCTGACCTTGGGGTGAAGCACCTCGAACACATTACATCTGAAAAAGTCAGACATCAAACAGTCAGACATCAAACAGCCAGACATCAAGATATGGTTAAGAACTCTGGTTTGGTGATAGTAAAGTGGCAAGATGATCTTTGACGCAATATTACGGTAAACATTCTCTACATAAATTATAATATTACTAACTAGGGAAATATAGGAAAAGCATCTGAAAACATTATTTGACATGGTATTGTTTTGTTCTAAATATTAACTAATACATGCAATGCAGACATACTCGGGTCTGCTCTACAAGTCCCTGTGGCTGTGATTGTGAGTAGTTTGGGGAATCTCTACACAAGAATTGTGATGTCATGATTACATGTGTAGAAATTGCCAGAGGCTAGGTAGGTGTAATTAATTATGAAATAAAGATCTTTCTAGATTAGTAAAAGAAATCTGAAAAAAAATCATACTTCGGAATAAGTTAATAACCTGATTTTTTTACTTTTTGCAAAGATGATCTAAGACATTGATAATTTAATAGCGCTGATCATGGATACATTACCTGACGATGTAGCCTCGTAGATGTCTTTGAATCTCAATGGCGGCGCTGATCTGAACCACTTCACTCGCCTTGTCTCCATCACGTATCAATCCCTGAGGATAAACACATACACTGTATCATACTGTGTTGGTTTCATTGGTGTGCGTGTTATTGTTTTACGTCCAAGCAGGAATCGTTCACCCATATGCAAAAAGGTTTCATTGGAATTAGTCTTGTTGCTTGATAATGATTTGAGTAGGTGAACATTTTTGGAATTTGTTATACATTTATTCCATCATAAACATGGTAAATTAAATTGAATAGCTATTAACCCTCAATTTAACCACATTAACACTAATTATCAGAAACTTTCAACTATTTAATGAAAGATTAATGAAGTAAATTAACTTTAAATATTTTCAATTTGGAATTATATTACAGATGTCATACTAGCAAATAAGGTCAGGGCTCTACATTAACTTTTTGACGCACCTGTCCCTGTGTCCTGTCGGACATGAAAGTACTAGCGCTGTAGGCTAAGAGCTTTGTTAGTATGGGCTATTTCACATGTCCGCCTGTGGATAATACCTGTCCTGGGCAGGCGGACAATCCTTACTGTCGAGCCCTGTGGGTGTATTCATGAATGCTACTTACTGTGCGGTAACTCTTTCGACCAGATGCAAGGGTTCTCACTGTGGTGGAACCTTAAGTAAATAAATAGATAAATAATAAATAGTCCATTGATAAAGTGCATGACTTGATGCTAAACATGATATTATTATTTACCCATGTCAATGGATCACTGTGCACTCATTTCACCTTCTCAACCCAACCCAAGCAGCCATTCCAGACACTAGAAGGTAAAACATTCACAATTCCATATCCTCCTACTGGGTACCCATTTAACAGCTGGATGGACTGGAGCAATTTTGATACATACTTTCTTCCCATTTCTATTGTTTGCTGACTTACCTAGTGGTACTGCATAAGCTCATTTCGTATCAGGTGCATTGTGATATCACAAACATCGCAGGTAAATGAATGAGCTATTGTTTTCTGTCACTACTTAATATTTCACCTATACACGATGAGAAATATCAGGGATGTATATTTCTAAATATTGTATTGTTGTGCTCTATCTTATAGAAGATTGCCCAAAATAATGTAATATAAATTACAAAGAGGATAATTCTTGCTCACACATAGGTGCATGTTTTGTGTTCCGATTTCCAGAGTTCCATCTCAATGGAATATCATGCCACAGTTCCCTAATGGAAATCACATTATATATGTCTTTGCCTTAATGCCGGGTACACCCCGGTTTGGCAGTAGTTACAAACTGTAAACTCTTGATCAGATACAGATAGAGATAGAGACAGTATGCAAGGCAGTTCCGGATTATGGGTATTCTGAAGCACTCACGATAATTCAAACGAAGTGTCTGCTGTTATTTCAAGAATGTATTCATGATATAAAGTCTAGAAACAACAGCGCACTTCGTCCGCATTATTGTCAGCAAGCGAGACTGAGAGCAAGATGCGGAACTGCCTCACGCACTGTATCAGCTGATTATCATATAATGCAGCTTTTCTTCATAACTTACCTTTTAGGTCTGAATCTTGTACAATGTTTTTAATATACTTATGCTGCGTAGCTGACTTAGGCATTTTCAATTTCCACTTCAAATACCATCTACGACTATTCAGTCTATTGTATACGTCAAATTTATGAATTTTCCCACACTACATGCAAATATTGGCTCGATCGAATTTAGTTTTCAGGCAGTCTATCATTTATAAATGAAGTATTATCGACACGATGTGAATTACTGTTACTCATCTTATGCTTTTGACGTTTCAAAGTTCCCATCGAAACGTTTGTTTTGGTTGTCAATTTCAACAAATAGATCTTCCTGCCCAACGAGCATGCGCATACTGGTCAAGGGAGACAATAAGAAATATTTTCAGGAAACGATAAACTGAACGGTTACAGGGTCGAAACACCGAAAGTGCTTCTTCTTTTTCTTCATCTATTTATTTATAATTTTTAATAACAACGTGGATAAATAGAAAAGTGTACGGATAAATTAAACAAATAAAAACAAGAAACATTATAGATATTTCTAAATTTTATTGAAAAGACATACACTTATAAAAGATGATGTGATGGTTTGCTGGCATGATAAAAATGTATGACATATGGATTTCACATTTCAAACACACTATATTTGTAGAAAACATACAATCTATGATTGAAGACTGACTTAAACAATAACACAACCAACACAATAAAACTACAAGATGGACAACTAGTGCAAGCAGTAGAGACCAAGTATTCGAGCACATTCAATTCTGGAGCTCACTTGTTCACGACTGTACTTTAGGGTAAACAAAGTACAACTATTATGAACTAAACTAGCCAATAAATAGACATGACAGATGCACCAAAGATACATGGCGCTAAAATAGTAATTGAAATAGAAATATTCATTAGATTGTTTATAACAACACGACGATGTAAATGGAAAGTGTTGCAGAAACAACACTAATAAAATGGCCAACTTCAAGAGAACATATACAAGTATACTTCCAAGGGAGTTGAGAAGGAAAGTGAGGACACACTGATCCATTGATAGCTGTAGTAATAATGTAGCACTTTGAGCAAGCTTTTGAGAATTGATAGTGTGCAGAAAATGAATTATTATTTATTAGTATTATCCTATTATTATAATTAAGAAGAAAAAATCATTCTAATTTGATAAATATTGAACAAGAATTTAATAGTTCTTGGTAAAAGTATGCTGTAGATTTAAGAAAACAGCAGTGAAATATGAATATCAAATTACATTCAGCTTGGTAACATTTCAATTGGGTATTTGAGCAGGAATGAATAAATGAATTAGGGCTTTACATCGCAGCAGGAATATTTCAACCATATGTGACGAGAATATTGGAGCACACCATAGTGTTAGGACATCTAGTGTTTAGCCATAAAAAAAACACCAGACAACACGACATGTACCAATAACAAATGACAGACATGAACATCATATATTCACAATCATTTTCCATTTCATACTAAAATTCTTCATCAACATGTCACAGCAAGCAAACTTTATTAATATTTCAGGTAAACTTACTATCGAATGCTGGGTGGTTTTGAGATCTATGCTATTTATTATTAATATGCTATTCATAAGCTTGTATGGTAGATTCATATAACATAAGATGATATTAGCCAAACAACTGCATAAAGTCACAAATCCGGGCTAACTATCAAACATATGGGAGAATCTTTGTGGAATCACTTTGAAAATAAAACACAGGTTGATATATTCACCATAATTATTTCAAAACAAAAAATTAATGCCAAAGTCAAATATACAGCATAAAATATTTCTCAAGTTGTTTCACACGCACTTGTTGGAATGTACATGTGCACAATACATTGTACCCGACAATATTTTCTGGGTACGTGCTAATTACTTTAAGACAATATATTCTTCACTTCTGAATTTTTGTTTTGTTACGTATCTCATGGCACCAGACCAATGCTTACAATTGGTATATTCACTGTTCGTAACATTAAGACAATATGGGTGCAACAAACCTCAATTTTCAATAGTGAGTGATTTATTGCTTAGCATCGCACTGCATTCGTTCACAAATGTGACAAATTCAATTTCAAATACATGGATAATTTCCATTTAAAAATAGTATACAATGAAAGAATATTATCAATTTGTGGTTATTAACAGACATGATATTGACTCCATATGTCTAACATGAAAATGACAGTCGAGTATTTGGTTTCAGTATGTATATTATGCATATATGATAAAGTGAATGATGAACCTGATGGTACTGATAGGAAAGCAATGGTGTTGATAATAGTTTACCAGTGAAACAATTATTATAACCGACATATAATACCACAATTTACAATGAATTTATTAAGAGAAAAAAAATTGCATTTCTTGATAGAAGCAAAATCAGAGAGCAAGAACAGAGAGTAATGCCAAAAATTGAGGGACGTGTTCCACAAAACAATCATACTGCTATGGATTTTAATTGGCGGCATATTTAGTATAGCAAGATACAAGCCTCTCAGAGATCTCCCAAATATTTTTGTGAACGAAAACCTTGATTACAGACCCAGTAGGATCTAATGTCATATTAATAAAGTAATATCACATGAGGTGCAGCCATGATAAATGTCACATTTAGATTATATCATGGAATTTGTAAATACATATAAATGGAATTCATTCACTGGTATAATTCTAAAAAAAATAAACCACATAACATAGACAGAAAATGTTATTAGCTATTTGAATTGAAAGACGTCTTTCAAATTTGTGCCATATGCCAGTTTACGAAAAACATCAAATCATTAGCTTGGAGACGGTACACATCTTTGTCACATAAGCCAAAGGTGCCTTATTGCAAAGATTGCAAAATATTGTGCGAACATGGCAAAGGTCAATAAAAAATAATAAATGTCTTAGTGGTTTATGATTAATATATTTCTCTCATCATAAAAGTACACGTCAATATTTAAGTAGACAAAATGCCAGTATATCATTACCCACAACAAACCGGATATTGTATGCTGCAGACAACTGAAGGTGCCACAGAGAGCAGATTGCAATGAACAAAGGTGGTAAAATGTGAAATCAGTAATTGTGGCATGAACATATTATGTTGGATTGTACAGACCGTAATTACCCGAATAATTCGAACAGAAGAAAATAATTAAATTTGAATTATTAGAAAAACTAAAAATTTAAATGATCAGTGTTCGTATATTAGAACTATTAGAGGGTTCAAATTAGTAGGGTAGTAATAGATCTGTAGAAGCTGGGCATCAGTTGTCACAAGAATCAGTCTATGAAATAGGAATTAACCCAGCATGTGTAACTCAAATAATAGTATTCCACTATGGCAATTTTTATTTGATTTGAATTGCAGTTTAGAGCCACTCTCACGGTTTGTCAGTTTAGAGCTTAAATAGTAGCAGAGTACAATAGTATCCTGTGTGGGTTTTTTAAAATTGCGGTTTAGAGCCACTTTCAAGATTTTTTCACTTATATCACGGCTTGTCAGTTTAGGGCAGGAGGAAACCCGCAACATCCATAGAGCTGAATGTTGCAGTAAACCTGCGAGCAACCTTTGGTACTGACAAGACCAAGAATGATAACTGCATTGCTACTCTACAGACAGCGCATCCTATCAATATCAACCATACAAACTAAAGACAAAAGTCAAGAGTGAACACAGAAATTAATATTTGAGAAATGTAAAACGTAATACTGAAAAATCAAACCATAAGACAAAGAGTATTTTGGCAAGGACACATAAGAATGCAAAGATGAGATCTTAATGAGGTATTGAATGTTTGTCAAATTAACAGCGAGAAAATACATGTCATGATAGTCGGACATGACATTTGGTTTATTACATGAGTCCATTTGGTATTCCCAGACATTTTCGAAAATGTTGGACGATATCTCATAATCAGTTCGTGAATAAAACTCAGATCCAAGTTCTTCATATACAGGTAATCGAGACCAATTATCATTCAATTAATTAAATATATCCGATATTCTTATTTCCAATCTAAAATCATACATGTCTACTTCGTAAAATGGCGATACAGCTAAATGGACAACTAATTCTAGTACCACTTAGAATATGTAGGCAGTTATTGTTTAACTTCACATCAGGAATCTTCTACTAAAATACGATGAATATGGAACTCATATACCCGAGAAGACATGCAGGTTTTACATTGTTGGATAAGAATTGTGAACAGTTGCAACATTAATCATTCATTGTAATATTTTGTGAGGCCAAATTGGTGCAAGTGTTTGACACACAAATGCATATTCTTGATCCAGTCAGTGGTTTGCGGGTACAGCCACAGGGGTAATATTGCCCAATGAAAAACGGCCTTAAAAATTCTGAAGAAGACAATTTTGAACAAGTGAACAAAATTAAGCCTTGTAGAAAACCTCAGCAATATAATAAACTGAGTTAGTTGACCAGCAACAATGCAATTGTGGTATTGATGCCAAATAGTTGTAAGATTGCAAAACCGTACTATTAGGACATTACAATTCTACCAAGCATGCCTGGCCCAGTGATAACTGGTCATGCTAGTAATCACCCTCATAATAATATTACCCATGTGACAGTACCAGAAGTTTGTAGAATAAAAATTAAATTAGTTTTCTTTCCAGCCGCAAAAGTGCAGACTGATTTTTTAACATATTTAATAAATACCAACCATGTCAACTTCTAAATTTGTTTCCCAAATATAAAACTAGTTAAATTATCTTATATAGAAACAGGATTAATCTGAATATCTTCATTGCTCCTTCTTTTCTTCTGGGGGTGACACTGTCTGGTGCTGGGCCTGTGGATCTGGGCGTGGCTTCTTGGAGAAGACTGGCTTAGGTTCGGCAGTGAGCGACTGTAGCAGGATGATGAGACGACATGTCAGCAGCAGGGCAAACACAATGGCGGGACTCATCTTCTCCAGACCCTCGTCCAGGGCGAAATGAGCGTAGATGTCATTTACCGTAATAGTCAACAACATAATATTACTGACTTCCTTTAGAGCACCTAAAAGAGAAAACATACATGATCTAAGAACTATGTTTCTTTATCATCGAATGGAAAGTTGAATATGGACATTATTTACACTGTTCTTGCCATTTGTTTCTAAACAATATGTTGAATTTTGCCAAATATTATGTGCATACATATAAAGTAACATGGTATTTATTTAAATGTTACCAATATACCTTGAAATAACCAGTAATAAGAGTGCAATTCAAGCATGTTTATGAGAACAAGGAAGTATACAGATATTTTGTGTATCATGCTACTTTGCCTGACTAATAACTATGCAAATTAGCGAGAGAATTTCACATGACGTCATACTACTATTTATAAATGCTACTGTATGGAAATGGTAATCAAGGTGACAATTATGATCGGAGACTGTATGCTAATTTACTATATTTAATATATTCACAATATTTTTAATTAAATGAGAATTGTTTTTAAACTTGTTATTTTCCTTTGGTGGATTTATCAATGAGTGAAGTGGTTTACAATTTACTGACCTGCATGTATTCATATGCGCAACTTTAAAATGTTGACTCACACGTTCATGTTTTCTTCTGATAGAGAAGTATTTAAGCTTGAGATTAGATGATAAAGAGATTATTAACCGAGTGTCTTAAGATATCGTCTATTTCCCGCATTTAGGGATAATCTCTATGTATTAGACTCGCTGAAGCTCGTTTAATACAAAGAGTAAGTGCAGGATATAGACGACATCATAAGACACTCGGTTAATAATCTCTATTTCTTTCTTATATTTTATTTGAAAACTAATTTCCAATTTAGTATAATTCAAGAGTTAGTTTTGATTAATCATGTCGATTGAATTTGTAAGTTATGTCGCAGCAGGAATATTTCACCCATACGCGATGAAGTTAAGAATTAGTAAAATAGTAAACAATGTCAGGTAAGTATTGCAAAATATGCCGACAACATTTGTAGCACTTATACTAATTTACCAGCAGTTACTTACTGTTAGATTTAAAAAAAATTTTTTGTTATTGCCAGTCCTTTGAGCTGGGAGCGTTTCTGGCCAGCATATTATTCATAACTGTATTACAGGAGTTTCTGTAAAGGACCAGATTCTTTCAAATTTCCAGTAAAAATTAAAATACAAGATATTCTTGGAAATGGAAATAATAAGATGGTTTGGTTGGTGGAAGCAATAAAATTTCAAAGTTTTCTTTTCAAACTGTAAACAATCTATTGAGGTTTAAGAAAAACATTTAAAACAATCAGCATGTTCATTTGATCTGGGTCTGATTTTAGCGATATATTTGACTGGTTCCATGCTACCTGACCAGATGAGTTTGTCATTTCAATACGCACCAGGTACAAATGCCAGGAGAATTCCACCAACAACTTCTGCTGTACCGACGACCTTGCGATAAGTGTGAGGATTTGGCTTCCATCCAGTTTGTTTTACAAGTGGAAAGACCTTGGAATTTCGTATATACGTTTTTCTCTGAAATACAAAGTTGAACATGTTAAAAACAGAATATGGCTAAAAATGAGCAGATGTGGGGAAATATAACATTTCAATTTTTTTTTAAGAATGTTGATCCGACAAGACAAGGGCATCAACAAAATTCGATCACTTGTATCTTCTGGAGTACTCTATTCTAAGAATTGTAGACATCAAGATTCATCCATGTCTGAAATACCTGCATTTGCCACGTGCCCTAAGTTCGTGGCACCTATGTTACAAAGCAATTTTCACTTCAAAGACATTCACATGGCTGCCTTTCAACTGTTCTAAAAACGTAAAATAGATCATTTGGGATAAGATTTATGCATGAGCATTACCATTTCTTTATATATTTCTCCATTTACAGATGGAGTGAGTTTGATTGTGCCTACAAATACGAAAAACAGCCCTAAAGTTAGGGACATCACTCGTAGTACAATCGAAGCCATTGCTGTCTGCTCCAACAAGCCATTTCCGGTAGGCAAATATAAAAAGAGAAACACCAAATCTTAATACGAAAATAGATGAATGCATTAAATACTATATACTGTTCAACAAATCGTACTCTACCCAGTTGTTTTTACATGATAAAAAGGTTATTTACCACCACGCTTTGAAAATACAAATAAAATACAATTCAAATCCACGCAATGGTACTGTATGCTCATGGTGCTAAAATGTGGGCATAAACATCCGTAGCGCTGAATGTTGCAGTAAACCTGCGAGCACCGGCTGGTACTGACAAGACCAATGATGATAACTGCA
>JAUTBT010080585.1:0-12904 GCA_032361225.1 Lepetodrilus schrolli | reverse complement strand
GAGGGCATTTAATATATGTTTACAATTTGTAATAAGAATTATTCTTAAAGTTGTTTCTTTTCCTTTGTGGTATTTATTAATGCGTGAAACGATTTACAATTTACTGACTTGCATGTAACTTTATATAATGTCGATTCGCACGTTGATGGTTTCTTCTTATAGAGAAGTATTATTTAATAGCTGATTATTCGAGAAGTGTTGACAGTGTGTTACTACATCTCGACTAGATTCTGCACACAAGCAAACCGTCAGCACACAGCGCGTCTGGAAAGTACCAGTTGGCCATCCCCCGGAAGTTGATAGGAGCGAGATTCTACTTGCACGCCCTATTGGTCCACCATCTAAACCCATTAAATCTTCACCAATTTGTTGAGTAATTTATTTATAAGGATTGACTGCAATATTTTGTACGTTCATCGAGATATGAACAGAAAACCCGATGTGCCAACGTTTGTATGAACCGCTTCGCAGTTTGCACATCGGTTTTTCTGTTCATACCTCGATGAACGTAAAAGATATTGCAGGCAATCTTTATATATATCAAATTTACACGAAATCTTGTTTATTGTAATTGATTGTGATCATACTATCACAGTGGTCCCTGGATTTCGATCACAAGTCATTATGTTTCTTGATAGTCCAAAACAGTAAAGTCATTTAAAATTGGTAATTCCGCACAGATAAGCCTAGATAGACCAAAACTCTGCGTCTAACTGAGAATATCAGACGTCTTATAAGAGCTTGATCCTTGCCTTGTGAGGTGTGGCGTTATCTTGCTGGAAGACGGTGTTTGGGTTCTGCTGAAGGAACGGAAGAACGACGGGACGAAGCAATTGGTCAATGTAATGGTGAGCTTTCAGATTGCCATCAATGACAACCAAATCTGTCTTCACAGCACCACAGATTCAACCCCACACCATGACGCTACTACCCCCAACATACGGTTCCACCTCCTGAATGCAGCACCGTGCCTCACGCTCCCCCTGACGACGGTATACACGCACTCTACCATCTGCCCTCGACATCTGGAAGCGACTCTCATCAGCAAAGATCACTCTCTGCCAGTTCCTGTTCTGCCATTGACGTACTGCTCTTGCACATCTCAATCTCTGACGTCGATGTTGATGTGTCAGTGTTACTCGCCGGAGAGATCTTCGAGCTTGAATGCCATACCGTCTCAGCCTCCGGGACACTGTCCATCTGCTGACGCGATGACCAAGGGCAGTTGCTGATGATGACGTCACTGTGACGAATCTGTTCCTAAAGTGTAAAAAGTCTCAGGTAGGTCCTCGTTGGGCGTCGTCACCAGTGGTCTGCCGCTCCTAGATCTGTCCCTTGTTTGGTGGAAACGCGTCATCAGCCTAGTGATTGTGATGCGCACGCAGCCGAAGGTTCTTGCTACATGGTATTGAGTGGCCCCTATCTGTACCATGCTTCCTCTCTCTCTCTCTCTCTCTCTCTCTCTCTCTCTCTCTCAACCTTGCCATGCTCGTTGTAAAATTTCGTCGTTGTAATCCTGCTGCACGTGCACAGAAATATTGTCGAGAAAAGGAATTGTTGGTGTATTTGAGCTGTCAACTTTTCGTTTTGGATGCATTTTGATGTTGAATGTGTGTGAATGAAACACATCGAACTAAAATTTGATATTATGCAATGTTTTGCTCAAATGTTGGTATCGTTTCTTTTGCACTTCATTGTACATGCAAATAATCTCTCTAAATATTAGCTTTAATTTCAGTGATAGATTTGCGCCAAACATTGTCATTTGTTATGTGTATTTACAGCAATAGTTTAAATGAGAAAGTGGACAATTAAAACAATTGAAATGGATACAGTATTAAATTCTTTTGACGTTAGTTGACTACCATTCACAATATGATGGTGTCCACAACAATACGATCCAATCATTCTCCATCTGAACTATGTCCCCATCACAATGTGCGAGTAAGGCATGTGCATTTATAGGAAAGCCATTTGTAGTTATAACATGAAAGCTATAGTCTGTATTATACTTCTATGCATCTCATTTAATTTCTGTTAGGATTTTGCATTTTTCAAGACTAAAGTACAAGATTTATAACAGCAAGAGATTTAACAGGTTGTTAACACGACAGGCAAACATATTTTAATTGATATTTAAAGAATTCACAATGATATATGTGAAATTTAAAATGTGATTAGCGAAATTAATTTTTATTCTATTTCTGATAGTACTATAGTATACTCTCCCCCAAAAGAAACGCATAATTTATAATTTTCATTTCCGTATTTTAACCCTCTAGAGCCACAGGGGTCACCGCTGACTCCTTTGTAATTGGAAGGTTACGTAATAAACACTGGTTAAGAAGAAAAAAAAGATACCACGAAAGCTCAGTGTTCCACCCGTGACCCAAAGTGATGTGCAGCTACTAGCAGCTGTCGCGTCATATATAAGCAGTTTCCAAGAGCATGATTTCAGTCTGCCGAAATCAGCAATGCTGGAAGGCGACTGTAAAAACACCAAACTTCAATCAAGCATGATTTCTTCGACCCACTGGAAATTTATTTGGGCTCTAGAGAGTTAAGACAACTTTATCGACCGAACATATCACATGGTGACTGGCATATGTCCGATGTGTTCAGGAAAAGGGTCACATAAACGATAACATTTCTCCACTCAGTGGGGTTGAAGTCAGTATCTGGTGTGACCGCCACGGACTTTGATAACTGCTGTGCACCGTCTACTCATTGACTGTATGTCCCTGTATTCGTGTCTGTGGTATTCTTGCCCATTCATCCTGCCATGCCTGCCGAAGACTTTGAAGCGTTTGCGGTCACGGTCACGCTGTCGCAGTCCGCGATCGAAAATACTCAAATGGGTTAAAATCTGGCGATTTAGACTGCTATGGCAGCACATGGATGTTCTGGTTCCCTAGAAAATACATGGTCACACATGCAATATGAGGCCTGGCATTATCCTGTTGGAACATTTCCCTCCAATAACTGAAAGAAGGGGACGTTAGAGGATTTCATCTCGGTAGCATATAGCTGTAAGAGTTCCTTGTACGTACACCAGTGTTGTACTCCGGACGTAGGATATAGCAGCCCACATCATGACACTACCCCTTCCAAATCTATTAACTTCGAATTCAACGATGCAACTTCGGGAGAAACGTTAGTTTCTGCGCCTACAGACACGCGTTCCACCATCTCTTCTGTGCAACAGACGAGTGACTCGTCGCTGAACCAAACCCGTCGCCAATTTGTCAGATTCCAATTTTGAAGGTTGACATTCCATCGATCACGTAAACGTCGATGCTGACGTATCAATATGGGAGCGAAATATTGCCTTCTTGCTCGTTTTTCATACTGACGAAGTCGGTTGCGTATTGTCTGCGCATACACTTTTCGTAGACCAGGAACATTACTAGCAGTTTGTGTTGCGTAGTCCGATGGCGTAGGTGGAATACCCGGATGTACCTATCACGAGCTGCAGTAGTGAGACGTGGTCTATCACATGTTGTTGATATCAATGCCGTGAAACTGTGCTTTGACGGACGTTATAATGACGAACAACTGCTAACTGAAACTCAACGACCACCAAACGTCCAATGTTTCGATATTTTTGATCCAGTCTTGGCATATCGAAATCTGCTCATAGCTGAAATAGCATCGCTTTCTTTGAACAACACTATGCGTTAGCCATAATTATGTGCCAGTGCAGATGATTACTGTACTACGGATAGATCGTAACTTATAATAATTATACATGTATTATAAGAAGTATTGTAACGGGAATCTGTTCATTGATTAGTCTAATACACAAATCCATATACTGTGAATTCACACCAGACCCTATTTCGTTTGAATACAACTAACAAATGACTGTCTAGCACTGCGTAACGACTGGTTTGCATACGCCGACAGACATCACAACGACCCAATTCGTGTCGTCGTAGATAATTGGTGTCATGACATTCAGACAGGAAGCTTCTCATGGAAATATGCATGAACAGGTCCGGCGAGATTAGACATTAACTTATTTCCCATCACTCTTCCACTACGGAATAACGATCGCATTGTCCTGATTCCAGTAACGACGAGGATACTGTTCCTGATGGTCAGACCGGAGTACGCCTTCCAGCAAGACGCAGACTGTGGGATATAGGCGGATACGGCAGAGTATTCATGACTATCAATGTATAAATGACAATTGGAAAACAACACATGTAGGCCTACATGTACAGTGTTCTATTCCACATCTAATGTTGTATTAGTGTTCATTTAAAATGTCGAATTCCTTATTTGATGCATCTCTGGATGTACTAACAAAATGCCCGCAGACTATATTCCATAAAACCACATACCGGTAGCCAATCATATAGCGCGAGATCGTTAACAAGAGGTAGGCGTGCATATGTATAAGAACAATGTTAGTAGACCTACACCCCAACGCTCTCCAGCTCCATGCTGTGAGACACATGCGTCCCAAGGAGGGACCAGTCTGCCGAAATCAGCTAAGCTGGAAGGCGACTGTCAAAGCATTAAACCCCACCACCACCACCTACACCCACGGAACGTTCGTAGAATGCTCCACCAATACGTCGTGGCTGCATGGACACGGTCGATAAAGCACTTGCTTAAAGGAATGATATGTAAATGTTTGGAGTCGTTACAATTGTACGACGTGACGTCGCCGGATTACTTATGACGGCGATAGTCTCTATCTAATTAAAATCAGATCTCATTTCACTCCATTTGACATTCCTTTGCTGTCAGTTTTGGATCTTATTTTAATGAGAATGCGATAGTCGATGCATATTTCTTCTTGCAGTATTGGGTTTACATACTAAAAATAGGGTGTAACATGCTTGTGTTATGGAATGCACTTTCTCCGTAGACACAATATAGAGTGCTGTAGGATATGCTTGCAAGTATTAATGGAATGCCCTATGGTGTGTACATATACACACAATAGGGTTTGTGTCTAATTCCAGGAATAAATTCTCTTTAGCTTTATTCTGCATGTTAAATCTTTACTATGAAACACAGCGGTACTAATCATCTAGACACGTTATAAACCCAAAGTAGGACTTCAGGTAAAGAAAACATTCCTTTATATTATTAAACATTCACATTTAGCCATCCAAGAATACTGTCAGTATGAAGAGTATATATTAGGATACTCACCTGATAGCAAATTCCTGTCATCGTATAGAAACATTTGCTTAACATCAGCGTCAATCTAATCTCAATCCATCAATCCTAAGTACACTTTATCCACAGAAAAACAACGAGTGTAATTTATCCTGTTTTTATCAACACGGATATATGTAAAAGTATCATTCTCACTGTGTTGTCTGTGCACAATCACACTTTATCACACTCACTGTGTCGTCTGTGCACAATCACACCAGCTGCTTGTGCAAGTTCTAACCACATCGTGCATCCTACTTCGTTGCTCTAATGTAAGTGTAGCTCACAACAGCTACCAGTCGAGAAGAGAAATGAAAACAAGAGTCCGACCATGTTTCGGTTGTAGATGAATCAAGGATCATTAATCACGTGGGGCTGCCTCGGTGCCCGGCGCTACTGTAGTAGCCAATCTTCAGATCAGCCGTCAAAGTGGCCAATCTTCCATCATTAGCAATCAGAATACAAGCCCAGAGTCCAGTGATCTCGGAAATGTCGCAATGCAACCGCTAGAATTCAGACAAGTGAAGAGGACATACCCACAGGGTGTCGACTATGTGATTAGTTCCGATTGTACGTATACGAAAACATTTGAAAAAACGTGTGTTTTTTTGGTGTGTGTTTTCTTTTCTCATTTTCACAACGATTGATTCTTGCCAAATATCCTTTTGTTTCTGATTAGAGCTTCAAACACGTTATATACTTCCGGTTATCTGTAATTATGACAAACCACTACGATATTCAAACTAGCAAGGTACTAGCTTATATATTTAATCTAACTGAACTCATGGCACAATTGTCACATAAAAGTACATTAATCACATTCGCTGAAAATCATGTAAGGTAGATTACATTACAGGGTAATTAACATTCTAAAATGTTTCCATGATTGCAATATCAACATTATGTGGTATTCAAATTTACAATGATACCTGAAATAGTTAACACCACGTTGGCTACATGTCAAAATGAATAAATTGCGTTATTTGTATCTTTCTAGATGGCATTGATCTCAGCTTATATGTTTCTAGAATGTTCACTTCATATCTGTTCTTTAAATTTGATATATGTGATGATATGTGCATTTAGATGGCCTAATGGCGTTGGTTTGCTGTAAAATGAATACTATGCGTTATTGAAGACTAGAGTATGGATAAATATGAAAAAGTAATTTATGCTACTGTTGATGCATGCATGTAATCTACAGTGTACGTTATCAACAGTTACCTCAATGTAACCCAATACCAAGAGAGGTTATGTAATTAAAAATGTTAGTATATTGTTAGAACAAGGTATATACTAAGCACACAAAATAAAGGAACCCTATTCAGGAACACGGCTCATATAGGGTTGGCAGTGTCATGGTTTAGGGTGGCAGTGTCATGGTATTGGGTAGGAATACACACAATCTGAGATTAGGTTTGGTTATGATCCATGGCAACTTGACAGGTCAACGATAGGTTGATTACATCTTGAGGCCCGCTGATATTCCCATGGCTCACAGAATAGGACCAACTTTTGTCTTTCAAGATGACAATTCTCGTCACCAACGGCCCGCGTTGCGGTTAATTTAATGGACCAGGAACGCAATCATTACCGTACTCACTTGGCCTGCAAAATCACTAGATCTCTTACCTATTGAACATGTGTGGGGTGTTTTGGGAAGGATAGGTCGCTCACCAGCAGCCTGCACCAGCCGTTATCAATGACCTGTGCATTGCTCTCCAAAAGGAATGCCGGCCATCCCAAGGGCGACAATCCGTCGTTTAATTTCGAGTATGCCTGGCAGGTGTAGTGCATGTTGAGCTGCACGTAGTGGACACACCCAATGTTAACTTTGACCACTGTTTACTGAAGTATTGATTTTTCAATAAAACTATCTCCCAACATTATCATCATGGTTCCTTAACATTTGTGTGCATAGTATATATTGGTATTGAACCACTAGATGTCTGTAAGAATTGGATGTCCGCCAATGTATACAGGATTGCTTCTGATGATGTTGCTTGGCGCAGTGCTACATGCCGGAATCACCGTTTGAGAACGTCAGCAAGCAATATTGACATTTGCTATGCATGCCATCATCATAAACGAAAAGTTGAAAAAGTCTGAACAAATCCGTTACCCAGAAAACTAGATCATAACAAATCCGTTACCTATCTTAACAAATCCGTTACCTATCTTAAAGAATTCGTTACTCTTAAATAATATTGAAAAAAAATCAATAATAAACTATAAAATATGGGAGTTATTTACTACGAACCGATCTAATTATGTAAATTACTGATTTCTGAAGAGAAACAGGGTATATACTTATTTGTATAACACTAGAATACTTGAAGAAAGACATTATCCACATCATTCAATTTTAACGAAATATTATGGAATTTCAATGTGATCTTAATGTGCTATATGAATTGAAATACTATATTATTATATTATCATGTTGATTTTATCCCCAAATAGCAAGCAACGTTTAGTCCCATCAGCACTGCGGCTTGCAACAAATCCGTTACCGTTGTGAATAAATCCGTTACAGTATCTTAACAAATCATGTACATTTATCTTAAAGAATCACTTTACGCTGTAACATAGTCGACACCTTGTGACACCATGCATCTGATCATAACGTGACTCTATACTGCAGATATAAGGCCATATCTGCTCTATCTGTTGTAATTGGCCAGGCAATGCATCAACAATGGGTCATTGATATTTTCATATCAATATTATTAAATTATTTTTTGGGCGACTGAACTAAAACATTTACTTTTCATAGTGGAAATATATTATGATAATAACATAGCTCTGCATATGATAGTACATGTTTTTTGCATGCATGTAAGGATGTCAGGATTACCCTATCAATTACATCTTTTCTCTGGTCTACAGTTACTCTATTATTATTATTATTATTATTATTATTATTATTATTATTATTACTGTTGCTGTTATTGTTATTATTATTATTACATTATGATAAACAAATTTTTATTAAAAGCTAATACTGTATTGAAATATCGAATACAGTGTGTATGTCCTCCTGTGTGGTGGTGGTCTTCAGACCCCTTAGACCCCTTAGACCCCTCCCCTCCCCTGGATACGCTGCTGGGTTAGTACCCTAACATAACTAGGTTCGACAATGATTGGAGTTCTCGAGCACTTACACTGTAAGTTACAGTTGTGGTGAGTCAGAGTTGCAGATATATATCAAAGGTCAAATCTGACCGGACAAACAGATTACAGATTTAATTAAAGGCTCTCTCATAGATAGTCTGTGTCAAATAGACTGACATGGCAGTACGTAAATACATAACGTGTATTATAAAAGCATACGTACGAAACATTAATAACCAATCGCTTAGCGAGAGGCTGAAGAACATTAACGGCCAGTCTCTCGTGATCTGGTGCACTGTTGCCGACAGTAGTACATTGATGATGTATGTTTGAAATATGATTCTAATACTTTAACATATTCTACAAAGAAAAAAAAGGTATCCCTACCGGATCCGTTCTTCCCCGTCTTCGTACAATTGCATAAGTATTTATCTGAAACATATACAGTGTACACACTATTCGAGCCACGCCGATGCAGAATTCATCTTTAATACAATACAGTAGCCTCCATTCACATTCTATTTCTAGACATTTGACCTCTCACCTTCGACTACACTGGATATGTTTTCGTTTTCTGCGTTGGTCTGTCAGCCAATAAAGTGGGTCACCATTCCCACTGCATGTGGGTGAGAGGTAGCCTACAATTCAGATCTCGTGTGAATATATGAAGTGAATCATGATCCAGATCAGTAGTACGGGTTTGTTTATTTCTCAATATAGAGCACATAGAAGTACGGTAAGTGCACGTGCATGTTCCACCAATTATTAACATGTTTTCCAGTCTGAGACATACTGATGCTGGCTCGAGGACAGTTTGAAGGATAGTGGTACCGGAGTCTCACTAAATTATCGATCAGTGTAGCGGAAATAGGGCAATTGTATACGTTCTTCCCATATTCCTATTAGCTTGGGTACCATGCAATAGCTGAATAATGATGCATTACATCTCCAGTACAGCTGCCATGGTATTTCCTCAGGGTTATACCCTCTGTTACATATAAATAATTGCTGCATTAATTTTGTTCTCTATTTCGTCACTTCGATATCTATGTATATCTAATTATTGTATGCGTTAGATAGCTATGAATAATTAGGTATTAGTTAAACGTCGACAATTACAGTATCTTCTAGTCTATGTAATTGTTACGGTTTTACACATAATGCCAATAATTATTTGTTCGTCTCAATATCTCCACCAAGTCAGGGTTTAATGCCTGAAATCTTCACGTAATGACTGAAATCTTCACGTAATGACTGAAATATTCACGTAATGCCTGAAATATTCACGTAATGACTGAAATATTCACGTAATGCCTGTAATATTCACGTAATGCCTGAAATCTTCACGTAATGCCTGAAATCTTCACGTAATGCCTGAAATCTTCACGTAATGACTGAAATCTTCACGTAATGACTGAAATCTTCACGTAATGACTGAAATATTCACGTAATGACTGAAATATTCACGTAATGACTGAAATCTTCACGTAATGCCTGAAATCTTCACGTAATGACTGTAATATTCACGTAATGCCTGAAATCTTCACGTAATGCCTGAAATCTTCACGTAATGACTGAAATCTTCACGTAATGCCTGAAATCTTCACGTAATGACTGAAATCTTCACGTAATGACTGTAATCTTCACGTAATGCCTGAAATATTCAGGCATTTCACGTATTGACTGAACATCATGTTCAGGCATTACACGAAATGCCTGAAATGCTATGGAAACAAAAATAATCATGTACATTATTTGGGAAGAATGCTTATTTGTATATTTCTCATTACATACAATGACAGAATGACGACTAGCAAATATACTAGTACAGGGGTAGATACTAACTAAAATGTGCAGTAGCCAGCAGGACTAGTAAAAACAGAATTTTACTAGTCCTTCAAAGGTTGTACTAGTCCCAAATTGAATTTTGATTTCTGTGCTAAGTAAATAATTCAATAAATGAATACCAAAGAATGAACAGTTGCTAATTCATCGATTTATTACAATTTACATGAATATTAAGCTTTTACTAATGACAAGCGTCCGAACACCGCTGTGACTCATCACAGTCAGCTTTCGTTGTTCAAAGTTCTGACGACATCATCAGCCGGACTTGAACCAGGTGTTGCCATTTTTGCAGAATAGGTTGCTTCCTTATTCCTATGTTGATTTGAATCAATATGCGCTTTTAGAAACTCCATTTTAAAGTTCATTGACCCCTTGACAAAGGGTACAAGGCATTTGGGGTCTACATCCTTACACATTGTGCACTGCATACAGGGTTCTACAAAATAAAAACGAAAATAAATAAGTAAGAAATTTAATTTTTGTAAAATATTTCCATCGATACAACAAATATCGGGAATTATGGATAGTACCCGTAAAGGTGAAGGTCATGGGCCCTGTCACTTTTATTACTAAATTTGGCCGAATCTCGGTTGTAAATTGTATTTCATAATTACACAGACATCTATGTTTCAATATTGCATTCAAATAAATCAATTTTGATGACCGTTTTTGCGGTAATTATTCCGTATTCTTTCATTCAGCGATGTGCTGTTTTGATAAGAGTGTGATCTATCCATCGGAATTAATGGAACAGCGGGTGGTAAGCTGATGGAACAGCTGGATACTTCCATGAATAAAAGAGTTATCATCGCAAAATCAACGATTATGTAGTTGCTAGATACACATGTCTGCAGACCTGCCGACCCCAAAGCGAAGGTGAGAGTAGCATTCTGGACCAACTGAGCGTAGAAAATTAAAGAATATACAGTTATCTTTGATAATTACTATTCGATATCTCTGAAAGCATAACCAGAATGTAACTAACGGACTATCGTTAGGCATATTTAACACAACAACTATAACATATAGGCCTCATACAGCCCCACTAGCACATGTATGAACACTTAATAATATTTATAGTATATCTATGAAGAAAGTATAAACGGAAAACGTCTAAACATGTTCATGTCAGAAAACGTGGCTTTTTTTTTTCTCGCGCGCAATCAAAACTTCAATGACTGTGGCATGTAATGTAGAGTTAATACTGTAAAAACACTTAATATTTGTGCGGAATTATTAAGAGCAGTCAATATTGACACATTATATTGGGCGAATAATTTAATTACGCTCTGAGTGACTTCGTGATCTATAATCAGCTGATAATGGCATACTACATGGATGATAAGATATACGCATGTTAAATTAAACAATCTAATCAATTGTTATTCATTTTTATTTAGCTTTAGAACGTGAGTTTCCTGGTGATGTCAGAGTTATTTCTTTTACCTAATCTTGTTAAAAAAAATAAGTATTCGCGAAAAGTGATAGACAGGTTGCTCCATTGACCGTTAATTACTGTTGGGATTTGTAACTGATTGCATTTGAAGTCGTATAGTGCTTGTATTTTTATATTTAATTTTAAAAATCAATTTCAAGTGTGCGTAATTTCATTCTCGCGAATATTTCAATAATAGCATTTGCGACTAATGTATGTCTGCCAAAATAAAACGTTTTACAGTAAATTGTATGTAAATTTCATTCGATATCTTAGACAAACTTCATCGTAGGCCAACTATATATTTTGCTAATGTCACGATGTATACTACTAGTATATGTCACTAAATTAATATATCTGAAATAGGCCCTATAATAATATATGGAGAAAGAATAAACGGTATACTTCTAAATGACAAACGATTTGCATGCCATACAAATTATTATTACTTGAAAAGGCATCTGATTCACATCATGTTACAAACACGTGGCTAACGAGACATCGCGTGGCTAGCGAGACATCACGTGACTTGTCTTTTAGCGCAATTTGAAACCAGTGATAGAACACGCGTTCTGCTGTAAAATAATTACTAGCGTAGACAAATACAGCGTAATTTAAACTTCGTTAATGAATATGTCACAAGTTAATATGTTATAAAATTAATATTAATATTCCGTTTTATCGACACCAGCAGTTTGTATAAATATCGATATACGTGATAATTAATTTACCGGAATATCTGACGGTAAACTGAAACGCTGGTACACATGAACACACACATTAGTAATACAATCTAATGTTAGTTTATTCTGTAAATTCATTAGCGACTTTCAATTTGAAAAATAAAGTAGCTGAAACATTCCAGATAGACTACAATTGCCCAACTAAATTTTCCTTTCCCCCATAAGACCCATTGGTTCTAATCTTGCATAAATCCGACTATCTAGTCTGGATATTGACTAAATTAAGGTTCTTACAGAAAATAACGACGTCTAATCGCACAGATTTCCGCTGTGTGCAGCGTTCACTACAATATAAAACGCACATTGTTGATAACTGGGATAATGACGTTTGGTCTAAACAAACCTTCGTTCAAACTTAAGACCTTAAAGAGATACTCTCAACAGAAAAGCTACGTTATTTAAGACTTGTCAAGGCCCTCACGGTAACCCTGTGAGTCTGATTAGTGAGACTGGTTTCCAGTTAAATACGCTGTAGTGACTTGTATATTGCTTGAACTACAGCAGCCCCACTCAACCAGATTCGATAACCTCCAGCTAATTAACATTTTAAAAGAAATATACGTTGATGACTTATTTGTACTGAGCGTAG
>JAUTBT010080574.1:0-12908 GCA_032361225.1 Lepetodrilus schrolli | reverse complement strand
ACACATGGATGAGAGAACCAAAGAAGCCAGACTTAAAGTCAGGTCTAGACATTGACTTTGACGAAGTTCTAATGGACGCATTACAATATTTTGTGATAGCGGGACTTGAACCTCAACGAGCCAAGGTAATGATGGGATTCTTTCACACGGCAGTAGAAGAATACGATGCGAGACTAACTGAAGCGTATCTTGCAGAAGCAAGTAATGATGCAGATAGATTCCACGTATTTCCATAAGGAGATATAATGGATTCAAACAAATTCTTCGGAACAAGCGGACGAGTAAAAGATCTACACCAACACGATTGGAAAGATCAGATACAGATGGTAGGAAAAACAACTCTGGACGCATCACTAATAGAACTCAAGAATGATTTTGTGCTAACACGAATATATAGAATTCTTCCAAATGGTAAGACGGTATTCAATCACAAATTCGTCAACAAGTTCTTTGAGTGGATGTGGACTGATAGTACAATGTACATGTCAAAGAAAGAGCAAGAATTCTTAGATAGATTCATAAAATACGAGGATTACAAGTCGAACTCAGCATTAGCGACAGACTTAAATGGTACGGCAATAGGTGCATCAACACGAGGGTTTGTAGTGGAATCAAACTACAACGAGTCAATAGTGATGGCACAAGGACCCGACCAAACTGAAAAATTCAAAAAGATATATGAAGAGTTTGATAAAGTTTTGGTCTCAGTATATGATGGAACATATGTTCCACACACATTCTAAGGAGAAAGAATGAATTATTTACCAGAGTTTATACGACTCATGAAAGATATTAGAGACAATTTCTTTCAGCAAATGCAACAATGGAAGATCGATCTTGATACCATGTATGCAGATGTAAAGAAGATTCATCTAAGTTTTACAAATCTTGGTGTTGAAAAAACATACAATGTAAAACCAGATGCGAACAATGTTCCGGGAGACGCAAAAGTTACTTACGATCCAATTAATGAAAAGTTTTCAGTGTGGGTTCCAGAAGGACCTCATGGTGCAGATGGACCAGCGGGATTGCAAGGTCAACGAGGAATGCAAGGAATACAAGGACTTGAAGGAAACCAAGGACCAGCCGGTGCACAAGGCATCCAAGGACAAAATGGACCTAGAGGACCTGCAGGATCTCATGGAGCACAAGGTATAACCGGTGTTCAGGGAATTAGGGGAGACAAGGGTGCCATTGGTTCTCCGGGAATTGACGGTGCTATAGGACATCAAGGACCACACGGACCACAGGGTGTAGCCGGACCAGTCGGACCACAAGGAGTACGTGGAGCGAAGGGTGAAATGGGTATGGGCATACAATTTGAGAATGCATATAACACGCTCTCAGACTTGAAAGTTGCAAATACATCACCAAAGATAGGTGAAACACACTTAGTATTATTCCAGGCAGATGGAGTCACTCCAATGGGTGATTTATATGTATGGAGTAATCCCGTGCCACCACACAATGCATCACAGGCTGGATGGAATAACGTAGGACACGTTCAAGGACCACAGGGGATCCAAGGATTGCAAGGTATACAAGGACCAATGGGACCGGGAATTAACATCAAGGGTACAGATACTGCGGCAAACATTGCAACAAAAGTCGGTGCAAATGGTGACATGTGGATAGAGATTGCGAACGGACACGGATGGGTGTACGAGAACAATGTATGGAAAGATGTAGGACCAATCAAGGGACCCAAGGGGGATGCAGGTGCACCAGGACCTAAGGGACCATCAGGTTCAGCGGGTGTGAAGGGACCAAGAGGAGAAAGTGTAAAGTTGTTAGGAACACTAGCAAAAGCACTGATTCTTGCAAAGACTGGAGCAGACGGTGATATGTGGATTGCTTCAGAGGATGGTCACGGATACATGCATAATGGCACAGCATGGAATGATGTAGGACCGATTAGAGGACCAGCTGGACCAAATGGTGTTGCAGGTTCTCAGGGGATTCAGGGACCGAAAGGTGATACTGGGGCGATAGGAAGCATTGGACCGATAGGACCAGATGGACCACAAGGACCTAAGGGAGATACTGGAACACAAGGTTCGGTAGGACCCAAAGGTGACAAGGGTGATCCGGGAGCTCAAGGAATTGCAGGACCACAAGGATCGTCATCAGATTTTGCAACACAGGTTGAAATAGAAGCTGGCACAGCAACCAATAAAGTTGCTTCACCAGCTGGATTAAAAGCAGTGTATTTACAAATAGCGGATGCAGTGGCTGATTATTCAACTAAGACAGCGGCTGATGCGAAGTTTCTAGCAAAGACGACAGCTGATACCAAGTTTCTATCCAAGGCTGGTGCAGTAGCAAAGTACCTGACAAAGACAGATGCAGTAAGTACGTATCTAGGCAAAGTGGATGCAGTAACAAATTACCTCAACAAGTCTGACGCAGCATCTACATACGAAACGAAAGCAGCAGCTACTACAGCACATGCGCTAGCAATGCCAAAGACCGGCGGAACATTTAGTGGAACGGTAACGTTTGCGAAAGACGCAATTGCAATGCACTTAACGGGAACGAAAGGAACTTTCATACTCGGTCAAAGCAAGGCAGGAACGAACGGATGGAGAGTCGGTGTAGCATCAAAGACATTGGATAAGCTGGAAGTGGTGAACTACATTGGAGGCAACAACGTGACACTACTGGAGACTGGGGGAATAGCACTCAATCCAAAAAGTGGGGAAAAAGCGAAGATAGACTCCGATGAAATTGCTACTGTGCCAATGCTTAGCGGGTATCTTCCACTAGCGGGTGGTAGGGTTGCGGGAAGGATACTCTTTGGAACTTCAGACAACATAGTAGCACATGTTGGAGAGAACTTCTTCATTGGCAGCCCAGCCGGAGGCAAAGCACAAATCGTGATCTCAGATAAGGGGGGAATCAAACTATCTCCGAAGACCGGGAAAAAAGCGACAATAGACGATAAAGTAATCGTAACTGGTTCATTACATGGCACAACATTGACATTGACTATTTAGGGGCAATAAATGCAGACTTCACGAACATTTAAAACAACCGTTTATTCCGGCATGGGTCCAATGGTAGATATGAAGATTACTCAAGAAGCACAGATACTTGCTTGGGGAAACTACAAGGGGAAGCTTCGTAGACTACTAGACAAGAATGGAACAAGAGAAATAAATGGTATCAAAGTGTATAACAATATAGATCTCATGGGTGATATAATGAACGAGAAGAATACCACGAATGAGATACTGACATTGTTAGGAGTTGAAGAAAAAGATTTAAAAGAAATGCAGAAAGTCCAAAAAGATTTGAAAACATTCTATCTTGACTTCAACGGAAATAACGTTCTATCTATAGATTCTTGGCAACTTGCATTAATAATGATTAATGACATTATCAAGAAAGCAGACAAAGTCACAATAGAAGGAGCAACAAAAATCACCGACGATTCAGTAAAATACAAAGAAACTGATTCTTGGTGGAATAATGATTCTCCGACCTCAACGAATTCAAAAATAAATAATTATAAGTTGAGAGTATGGGAAAACGGTAAAGATATAACCAAGTCAATAAACCCAGACATGAGACGGGCAATTATCGCATCACGTTTACTTGAGGGAGACAATGCATTGATGTTCGATGGTGAAGAGAAGAAAGGCTCATTATGGATACAAACATTTAAGCCTCAACTAAAAAACCATGCATTAATGAAACATTTTAAAGATTCTTATGCGTTGGATAAAGAACATGCACCGGTAGTTGTAGATGGGACCGGAATCAAGGCACCGTATTATACATTCCATATATGGGCGATACTTGAAGTTGCAACGGGATTAAATAAACCAAAAGATCCGTGGGACGGATTGAATCCAGACACCGGAGATATGATAGCGATAGACAAAGAGTTTAGGCGACGTAAAGAAAAAATGTTGAAAGCGTCTACTGCACTGGCTTCGAAATGGTTCATCTATGATGAGGCAACGAACTCAAGATATCTAACGGTAGAAGGGTTCAAGAAGATGCGTCTTGTCGACATGGTTTGGATATCTCGTTTTATCAATGCATTCTACGTGCAAGATTGTGGATTCTTCTGTGGAGTCTTTAAAGCAATATTCGGAGCAGTTCGAGCAATCGCAGGATTAATCGGGACGCTACTATCATTCGGAAACGAATCATTAAGAAAGATATTCACAGCGATAGCAGAAGCGATAATAAAAATGTATGTATTTGCATTTATGTCGGGAGCTGAATTAGTATCCATTATGGAACTAGGTGCAATGGACTTATTGTCGCTAGGCATATCTGCGTTCCAAACATTCGACGAACTAAACCAGGCAGATTTTGATTTAGATTTGGCAAGGGATAGAAATGATCTACTGAACGAAAAAATAGATGACCCAATAGAAATGGTAAAAGTTGACGGTGTAGGTGATGCTACAGATTGGGAGAGAAAATATCAAAGAATGTATAATGTAATGTTTGATTCAAGTCAAGTATTTGCTTATGCAAACCAAGATCGAATTAAAGAATTCGGAAAACAATATTAAGGAGGAAACATGGCACAAAAGTCAATTGGAAATTACTTAGAATACCTAGGTAAAATCTCAGAAAAATTGATAGATAAAGATGGTATATATCAAACGATGACTGCAAGCGTACAAGAGTTATTTGAAACATATGGTTTTACCAATGTTGAGAAAGCTCAAGTAATGGCACAGATTGATTCTGCCGCAGTACAGTATCTTGACCAATTTTCAACTGCTGGTGCAATAGAACTTATCAAAACGGATAAGCAAAATGAACTAGTAGATAAGAACAAAGAGAAGATTGATGCAGAGATAAAATTGATAGAACAACAAATTCTATTGATGAAATGTCAGACTACCAATGAATGCAAGAAAGCAGCACTGATTGATGCAGAACTCGTTCAAGCAGAGAAGAAGAACGAGTTGATCGATCAAGAGATTGAGGAATCCAAGTTCAAAGTTAAGTTGATGGAATGTCAGACTAAGAACGAATGTGCACGAGGACAACTGATTCCATTGCAGGTGAATGAGCTCAACCAGCAAGTAGAAATGCTGAAGAAGCAAGTAACTAAAGTTACAGCAGACATCGACATGGTGAAATGTTCTAGTAAGAACGAGTGTGACAAGAACGCATTGATTCCGTTAGAATTGAAGCGTTTAGAAGCACAAACTCTAGACATCAAACAAAAGACAACACTCACACAGAAGCAACAAGGTCTAGTTGTAAGACAGACTGCAAACTACAATGACAACTTATTGGTGAAAGCCGCAGAGTTCCAGGGTGGTGTAGCAAGTTATGCTCTAAATGCAGCAGCTGATTCAATGGCAGATGCAGTGAAGGAATTCAATAAGACAATCGGTCTAATCAAAGGCAGGTCGTAATGAAGCAGATGTCATCAGAGAAGCAGAACGCTATCCATTCAGATTTGTTGCATGATTTCAAAGAGGCTAAAAAAGCTAAAAAGATAATTGATGCGCAGATATCTGAATGGAACGATGCATACGATAGTGTGGAGCGCGATAAATGGGGAGAGAAAAAATACTCAGATGGAACAAATAGAAGTCAGATTCAAATGCGAGAAATTGCAAAACATATAGAACTTCAGAAACCAAATCTTACTCATCCGTTCATCTCATCATTGTCGCCAATCAAGGTGGTAAATACTATGGACATGGATGCCGGAAGAACTACTGCAAAGTGGTTAAACATGGTATTTACGTCACAGTATGATAGGGTGAAGTCAGTAAACCAGCTTGTAGATATATTTCTACGAGAGGGTACTGTGTGGGGACATACTCCATGGAAAGAGAAGAAAGTTACAATAACTACAGAATCACAACCAATGACAATAGAACAAATAGCTATGGAATATCCAGATGCTACGAATTTGATTGACAATGAAGATGGTACATTTTCGGTAGAAGTTGAGGAAGAACTAAAGATAGAGAATAAGCCAGACATTGAAATCGTACCGAATGAGGACTCATTCCCAGATCCATCAGCAACAAATGAAGACGATATGTTATTCTTTGTTCGTAGACGAAAGATGACATATAACGAGATCAGTGAAATGTCAGACCTCATCGACGGTGCACTTGAAAAACTCAAGGGTGGAGAAAGTAACGACAATCATGAGTCAGTGTTAGGTAACGATAGAAAGACAAAGCTAGAAGATTTCGGTAGAGGCAAATACAAAGCACAAGATAAAGCAAGGAAGCAATACGATGTGTTGGAGTATTGGGGGTTCTACGACATAAACGGTGATGATACACTTACTCCAATCCTTGCAATGTGGGGTGAAGCGAATGATGTATTGTTATCGTTAGGTGAAAGTCCAATGCCACACGGAAAGATACCATTCCATAATGCAGTATATTCGCAGAAAGCATTTTCACTATGGGGCTATGCTCCAGCTTATTTCTTGAGCGAGAACCAACAAGCGAAGACTGGACTCATGAGAGGAATCATGGATAATATGTCACTGGCAAACAATGGACAAAAGTTTATTGTACGGGGTGGTATGAACTATGTGAACATGAAACGAATGAGGGAAGGAAACAGAATTATCGAGATTAACCGACCAGGTACAATCGAAGATGGCTCATACAACAATCTTCCAAACTCAGTCTTCAGTGTAATGGAAATGACAGACAAAGAAAACATTGACCTAATGGGTGTTAACCCAGGTGGTGAAGCATTGTCTGGAAAACAATTCGGTGCTGGAGATAATCAAGCAAGTATCACCATGTCACAACAACGAATGATATCTTCCGTAGAAACATTAGGTGATTTTTATGCCAAGTGTTTCAAGGATTGGATTTCTATGGGTCACGTATTCTTAGAAGAAGAGCAGATTGAACAAGCGCATGAGATGGGACAAGGTGTTAATTATAACGCATTATTGACCTCATCAACTGCAAATGTTTCGATGATGGTGGGCACGATGGTATCTAAAAATATCAGGCTACAGCAATTGAATATGTTAATGCAGCAAGCAAAAACATTGGAGAAAGCGGCACCACCAGATCTTATTCCTAACTTGGTAGCGGAAATGTTCGATGCATTTGAATTGTTTGAAAAAGCAGATAAAATCAGAGAATACAAACCAGAACCAAGTGAACAAGAAACAATGATGATGCAACTCGAGATGGCGAAGAAGCAAGCAGAAGTAGCAAAGTTGCAAAAAGAAGCAGAGATGATGGACATGAACGTGAAAGCATCTTACCTCAACGCACAAGCAAGAATGGCAGAAGTACAAGCAAATATTGCGCATACTACGGCTAAGACTGAAGGCGAAACTGCAAAAGCACAAGCAACTAGAGTTGACACAGCACTCAAACCAGTGAAGGCAGAAGCTGAAATTGGTGAGAAAGAAGCGGCATTACAGAAAACACTAACTGAAAAAGATGTCGAGGGCGAAACTAAACAACGCTCGTAAAGAATAAGGAAACAATATGGAAAGATTTGAAGAACTAGAATTAGACGATATGATAAAAGAAGTCATGCAAGAAGCATTAGGAGAAGAAGATGATACAACTACAGATGATATTGACGAAGGACAACAAACTGATACTTCCGTTGACGGAGACGCAGATGAAAGCGATTCAGACAGCGAAGAAGAAAGTGGAGACGAATCTTATGAAGATGATGATGCAGAAGAATATGCAGAAGCTGACGTAAAAGAAGGAGAAGAAGAAGAATCTGATTCAACGTTCAGTCCAATCACCGTGAACTTTCGTGGTTCGCCAATAACGTTGGAATCAAAAGATGAGTTACAGAAGTATTTGAATAGAACATCACAATTAGGAACTCAAACACCGATGCAACAAGCATTAGAACAAGCTGGCTTGTCGGTGGAGGAACTCCAACTCTTGGTGGATGCAAAAAGTGGTAACAAAGCGGCAATCGCAAAACTTATCGTTGACGGCAAAGTAGACACGGAAGAATTCGATCTTGCAGATGCAGATAAATATGAAGCACAATGGAAACCAGAAATCATGTCTGAAGCTGATAGAGTAGCACAAGATATTGGAAGTGACCCAGAATGGAAAGAGAATGTAACAAAAACATTCTCTCAAGTTCCTTCAGATTTTGCAGAAGCAATCGTTGGTAATGCAGCTGCGTTACAAGACTTTGCAGGACACGTTAAAAGTGGACTAGCAGAGAAGATTATTCCACAGGCAAAGAAGAAAATGGCACTAGAAGGCATTGACTTTGCAACCGCTTACACACAGATTGGAAGTGAGTTGCTGGAGTCAGGATACACGCCAATAAGTAAACCAAAACGTAAACTCAATGCGAAAGCGGACGAGATGAAGAAAAAAGCAACAAAAAGAAGTACACGAAGAAAACCAAAGACTGAAGTAGATTCAGAAGACGTATGGAATATGTCTGATGAAGATTTTGCCAAGGAATTTGGTATAATGTAATCTCATTGGTACGACAAAGATAAGCCCGATGCAACAATGTCGACATTGAGGTGACACTAGCCTAAGAGCTTTTGTCCATGACTCGCAAGCCTACGAAGCCTAATGTAGGATACGAGATAATATTAAAGGAGCATAACATGGCAGGACACGGAATTATCACAGGAACACCGGTACAAGGAACTTCAGGAAAACTTTCAGCTAAAATACAGGCAGTCTATGACAGATCACTATTGACAAGAGCAGTAGATTCTCAGCTATTTGATACTGGCGCACAAGTAAAGACTATCCCAGCAAGAAGCAACACAAAAACTGCATTTTGCTATAGATATAAGAACGTGGTTGCAAGCACTACGCCCCTAGTTGAGTACGACGGAAGCAACATTAAGGGACCAAACAAGATCACAAGAGAAGAAGTTACTTATGATGTTAAGCATTACGGAGATTACGTTGTGTACACTGATGAGTTGGATCTCTATGATCTTGACAATATCCAATCTTCATTCTTGAACATTCTTGGTGATCAAGCTTCATTGACTCTTGATACAATCAGAAGAGATGTTCTTCGTGGTGGTACCAATGTAATCTTTGCAGATGGTGCTACAGACAGAGCTGGTGCAGCTGCTAAGACACTCGTTGCAAAAGATTTTGCTACAGCGGCTATCAAGCTTAAGAATCAGAGAGCTACCAAATTCAAGAAAGTAATCACTGGTACAACTGCGGTTGGTACACTACCAATCAGAAGTGCTTACCTAGGCATTACTTCACCAGAGGTAGTAGAAGATCTTAGAACACTTTCTGGATGGAAAAATGTAGAAACTTACTCTGACTATAGCAAAGCTATAGCAGAAGAAGTTGGTGCAATCGGTGACTTTAGAATGCTAGAAAGCACGAATAATGAGCCAGTAGTTGAGGGTGGTAAGAATGTATACTTGACACTTCTCTTTGGTGAAAATGCATATGCAACTACTACGCTACGTGGTAAGGGTGGAATTCAGACAATCGTTAAGCCATTAGGCTCAGCTGGTACTGCGGATCCATTGAATCAAGTCGGTGAAATGTTAGAACATTTTCTAACCGCCGCTTAATAGAGCGATCTATTAATGAAAATCCCTTGAATTGCTGGGATCCCTAAACACATCGTGGTGTAGGCAATCAGCAGCTAAGCCCATATATATGGGAAAGTTCAACGACTATCCAAGACATTGGAGTACACTCAAGTGAGTGGAAGTGGGGGACAACTCTATTCTTCGTAATAATAAAACAAAGGAGAAAATATGCCAAAAAAAACAACGACCGAAGTTTTTATAGAACGGTCAAAGAAGAAATACCCAGGAAAATTTACATATAAAAAAACACAATACAGAGGAAACGATGTACGTGTAACAATAACGTGTCCGCAACATGGTGATTTTACTGTGATTCCATTTAAACACACAGGAATCAGAGATGATCATTGTCCATATTGCAAGGGATACGTTCCACAAGACACACCGGCAACGGTCGAGTTCTTGAACAAGTGGTTTGATTTTTACCCAGAAGAAGGAAAAGTATTAAACAAGGCAACACAGAAACCAATAGGCAGTGTTGATAAGAAAGCGATACGAGTACGGATTCAGGGAAGGAAGATTGCACTGGCAAAAGTAATTTGGTTTCAACATTATGGCTGGGTTCCTGAAATGATAGATCACATTGATCAAGATTTCACGAACAACAAGATAGATAACCTAAGACCGATGAATCAGTCGGGGAATCATCTGAATAAAAATCAGTCAGCAAAAGTAGAAAAATTAGACAGTGGAAAATATGTAGGACTATGTCAAGTGAACTTCAAACAAATCAGAGTGGGACCATATGATTCCTACGATGAAGCGAAGAAGGAAATTGACAAGGTAAAAGAAAAAGCAATTGAAGAATCAGTTGCAAGGGAATGGGCAAAGAATAAGAGTTGATGATATAGTCTCGTCTGCATGGAAACATGTAGGAGTTCATAAGAGAACCGCTAAGGAAGTAACGATCCTTGGTGAAGATAACGAGTATTGGGTGGAAGGCAATTGCAGGTTGTGCAATTCTTAACCAAGCATGGTTGATCAGAATGGAATCAGGTGCTGGAATCCAGGATGCTAATCAGAAGCATTACATGGATGTCTAGTAAGACGTTTCTCCCTTAAGGGGGAGATACACATTTTTCAATAAGAAACACAAAACACCAAAGGAAAACAAAATGGCAACAACTACAGCAAATATCGGAAATAACGCACGACTAGAAGACAAGGACCTAACGGAACTTAGACAGATCGCTTCGGCACTAAACATTGAGTTTGAACTTAGCACCACAGCAGAACAACTTGTTGTGATAATCAACAAGAGTGGTAAATTCAACCCAATTAAAGAGTCAAGAGAAAACACAGAAACTACAGACGGTAAAAAAGTTCATCCAGTATTCGGTGAGTACATTCAAGTAAAAGTACATCCGCAGAATCCAATGGAGCAGAACACTTCAATCTTCGTTTCAGTGAATAGTTACGTAGCAGAGTTTCAACCAGATACAGCAATTTGGCTACCAAAGCAGATTGTAAAATTCCTTAAAGATTCCACTTATGCAAAACACGTATATGATAGAAATGTCATCAGTGAGAATGGAAACGTAGGGGCACACGTTACCAAACAAGTACGATCTTATATCGTAGAAGTTGAAGTATAAAATAAAAAGAAAGGAGTACTATGAATGCAGCATTAAGTTTCCTGAACACGGGGATGAGAAATGTAGCGGCTCCAGCAATGCAAAACATTATGGCAGCGGCAGCACCAGCGGTAACTGAAAATGTTGCTAAAAATGCAGCTGGCAAGGTAACACAAAATGCAGGACTAACTGCTGGATTAGACCTAGAGAAGCTACTTGGAATTGCAAACATTGGAAACCAACTGTGGCAGACAATGCAAGCTGGTCAGCAAATGAAATTCCAAAATGACTTAGCCAAGCAAGCTTTCGGAATGCAGAAAGAAGTGCATGAAGAGAACAAGCAAGATAGACAAGCTAGAAGAGACGTGGATTTCACCGCTGGTCTAGTATCCTAAGGAGGAAATTATGCAATTTAATCCTGGGAAAGCAAGCTATGAGGGTGAATCCGCAGCTGGTCTATTAAGTGGAATTGCGAAATACATGCAACTCCAGCACGAATCGGCTAATGGAATGTTCGAAGCGGCAAACAATGCAAACGTGTTATATCATCCAGAAATGACAGAGTGGAAAGCATTGGAAGCAGCTAGAATACAAAAGAAAGCAACTGATCTATATGGCACACCAGCCAAGAAGGGAAGTGGTTCTAAATCTAGTGGCGGAGGAAGTGGAAGACGTGGTAGTTCACGTGGACACGGAGGTAGTGGTTCAGCTAGTACATCAACAAATGGGATGAGTCTACTGGACGCAAACTATCTTAAAGCCAAAAATGCAACAACCGGTGGATTATTCGGTGTGGGGAATGGAATGGATAAAGCGAATTGGGCACTTGGAGAAGGAGTATCAATACGTGAAAATCTAGATCAAATGTCAACAACCCAGCTAATGGGGCTACACGCACAGATGAATAGAATAGGTATGACAAAAGCTGAAAAGTATGAGATAGATGATCTTATCAAGCGACGAAAGCAGATGGATACGAACGAGAAAAATGCACAAAAAGATGCAAGAACTGCTAGAGAGAAGCAAGCAAAGGAACGAAAAACATATCAGAAAGAAAACAATTATGCAAAGAAATTCCTAGATAAGAACTATTCGTACATGACACCCGAACAAAGAAAGCTGGCTAAAGCTGGAATAGAATTTACTTTAGGCGGGAAAGAAGGAAAAACGATTATGTTGAATGGTGAAACGTCAACAAAAGGACAAGCGGCAAGATTGCTTGAGAAAGCAAGACAAGCGGCAAAGAGAAAATAAAAAGAAAGGGAGCAAGAAGATGAGTGACACATATTCAAGTGAATACATCTTTGAAACTCCGGAAGAAGACCCAGAAGAGCTCAAAAAAGGATTGCGAGCTATTGGGTTACTCGAACCGGAAAGACAAAAGAATGTACCACCAATAAAAATATCAGAAGAAATGGTTAAGGAATCTTTCAAAGATGCAGGTGTTGATCCACGAGCTGGAACATACACAAAGCAAGATGAATTGTTTCATACGAACAAGGGAAAGAAAGATGATAGGCTAATACCATTAGCAAACACATCTTATTTAACTCAGGCAAAAGAATTCTTGGGAATAGATTCAGATGATAAAGCAGTGAAAGTTATAAACGGTCAAAAACTGGGAGCGGATAACAAGATTTTCAACGACATGGACGCACAAGGTTTATCTGACTATATGAATAATATACCAACGTAAGAAAATCCAGACGCAGAGCATTTGTATATTTTGTCGAGAATCGGACCAGATGGCAAGAAGCAATGGAAAGTGGGAAAAGCTAAAACGACGG
>JAUTBT010080573.1:0-31245 GCA_032361225.1 Lepetodrilus schrolli | reverse complement strand
TATTGAAAGCTGCACGCCCGGGTCAGAAAATGTCGGCCCCGGGCGTCCGGGCCGGCTTCCATTTCCAACACTGATATATATATATATATATATATATATATACATATATTTTAACCAGAAGATTTGCAAAATAATTGTGAAAATAATTTTCAACATATATTGCAGCTTTTCCTAAAGAGTTTGGTATTGCTCTGACCCTGTTAATTTATGTCATTGTTTAGATTCACTCAACAAAAATCACCTTATGCTTTTTGAAGTCAAGGCAAATGTACAAAAATGTAACCATTGCATGTTTGTTTTTCATAGAACACATGAATATTAAATTGTGTTTTATGTTCAAAGTTCACTATATTCTACAACATTCAACATGCATATTTCATGCTTGTTCAAAGAGCTAGAATCCACCGTAAATCTCCTTACCGTTTACACTTCGTTGGTTTTAACATGTTTCAAGATTGATATGACGTTTATTTCGAAAAGCGATTTGATGTGAATCCTGATGTGAACTTATTGCAGATTTTCTAGGATTTTTGTCACCAATTCAAACATGCCAGGGGCCTGTGCAAAGCCCAGGAAAACAGTTCACAAACTTTGCCTCAAGCCATGCTTAAAGAATGTGCCAAACATTCAAGGTCGATACTTGGTTTCCTAGTCATCCTGATTTTGTTCCTAAGAAAACAATGCTATTGACAAGAACTGGCTGCTAGCATTTTGGACATTAGGTCGCCGCCTAGACCCCCTCTGCATTATTGTTATTGACATTTTAAAATTGGGACACTTGGCATTGAAAAGTATTCTTGATGTATCTGAAGTCTTAAAGAAATCTCTTTGTTGTGGTTTGGCCTCAAAACCGCATATGTATTCATTTAAACTTCTAAAGTTTAAGATATTTTTTTTTCTGTGTTTGTATTAAAACATATAACACTATATGTTAGCAAACGAAGGTCTGAATAATGGGCATTATTAATAAATCAAATTCTTGCAATTCAGAGTTAAGAAGCAAGCTAATATAATATTTCATAAGCGATCTCTTATATCTGATTGTCTACCATTGGTTGTTAATGCACTGTGTAAGTTACATATTATGTTATCCACGGTACATTTAATGAACATACTGGGCATGGATAACCAAGGAATGCTTATGAAGTCACATGATGTCATATGTTACATGACATTGTAGCAGATCAACATAGTTAAATTCTTCTCCATGAGGAGAAATTCCACAATCTGTTCAACATGGCGAAAGGGGCAAAGTCTGTTATCTCACAAGGCGAAGACAAGCTCGGACTAAGATTTAGTACAATTTATCTTAACTTGAGAATATTTTTGTTCCGCCATGTCCATTACCTATGTCCATTACGACAGATTAGTCGATGCACGCTGGAAGCGTAAAGTGAGATAAATGTGAGTAGACGTCATGTAAAGTGTGTTATATGCCTACTTCATGCCAATACTTAGTCAATCAACTCGGGTAGTTGGACGAAAATTGCCTGACAACATGTGTATGATAACCATATACAAATAGATCCATGAATCAACGTGAATGGTTCTCATTTCTCTTTCCAATTTCTTTATTGGTTTGTTATAACAACCAAAATGTGTTTATACAGTGTCTTACAGATATGAGTAACCGTTGACAAATTTGATCTCCTTAGAATAGTCAGTATTTTAAGTCTTTGTTAGATTGCAATCATGAAAATATTTCGCTTCTAACTACTTGGGAGTTAATGGACACCGAAGCTATTGGTATTTGCCACTCACCTGGGGGTAGATTGATAAACATCTGTACTTTCTTAGGAGAGCTCTACCCCTCAGCCCCCAGCACTGGAGATGAAGTGATGATACAAATAAACATTTCTAAAATACCTCAAAGTCAGTGTTCTGTATATTCAGCAAGGATCAGATACTGTCTGTTAGACAACTGTTTGTCTGTGTATGACATTATGATGACATTATGATGACATTATGATGACATTATGATGACATTAAGTCATAATGGTGATGACAAATTTGTTGTGTATTATATGTTTTCTAGTAGATTTAGTTATGCTTACGGGTGGTTAAAGTGGCCAACTAAAATAAGTAATTAGTTAAATGTATAAAGTGACATCTTTTTTTCATTGATCATCATGATCATTAAGTATTTAATCATATGAAGCATTATGTGGTTTAATATTATTCACTAATTGTCAATGATAAATCAATTGAATTAAATGCTTTACATCGCAACAGGAATATTTCACCCATACCCGATCAAACTATACATACATGTAGTCACTATTTTCTTGTGTTAATCGTTTTTTCTCTTCTTGATGATTTTAAATGTTTGAATAAATCCAAAGTAGATTGAAAGAAAAAATAGTTTAAAAAACCAAAGGACAACGAAGTGCAAACAACCCAACACCTGAATTGTTATTCACTACACTGGGAGATTGGGTCCACCCAGACAAGTGCTTGTGTGTGTGACTGGACCCAGTCATGGCTGCCTACTTGGCTCAATCCTACCATGCTGAAGATTGATTTGTGTGGCTCAACATACAGATCTTGTATTTGATAACACTCAAATATTTCCAAAGCGTCCCTTCGGGGATATTTTTCACTGTTTGGCATGAGTCATGTATATATACCCACAAGTCATTTTTGTCGTGGCCTAATGACGGCTGGTATGGTTTAAGGTGTGTGTGTGTGTGTGTGCATGTGCGTGTGCGTGTGTTGTGTGTGTTGTGTGTGTGTGTTGTGTGTGGTGTGTGTGTGTGTGTTGTGTGTGTTGTGTGTGTGTGTGTGTGTGTAAAGGTCACAATATCAAAGGTGGCAAGTAATAGCCGCGACAAGGGAAAACAGGTAAAACCTTGATCATATAATTACACCAATTGACAGAAAATTGGTTGGCAAGGATTGTCACTATGACCTGAAAACAACCATTGAGAAATTGATAATTGAATATTCATATGGTTCTTTGAGGAATATTTTGTTTCATTTATCAATAATTTTAACAGCTATTATAAAGTAGGCTTTAGTATGATATTTCTAGTCATTGAAATCTCAGAATTAATACTTGAATAGATGTACCACTACTTGATCAGAGAGAAAATATATTCACAGTGTCATAGAGCACTGATTCTGATGTCAATATTGATAATGTTTGTTCATGTATATATGTCTATAGCATAGAATAGAGTTATATAGTTCTCCAGTATAAAGTATGAATACTTTGGAACTTGTATTATCTTGGTCACGTTGTCACTAAACTTGCTTCGTCAAACATATAGTGAAAGCACTTTTATCGCCAAATTGTTTGTAGAATTATGATTTGTAATGTTATAACCATACCTTCCTGGGCATATGACCTGCATTAAGATCACACTTCCGATCGACCCGGGCATTTGTCCCACAATTCAAACAGTTTGGATATATTAATGTCATATCATGAATGCCGTGAATTGTATGGGAACACTATAGATTTTCCCCTGCTGGTCATAGCAACTAGACAGGTATAAATGCTATCAGCTATAGAGGGGGACAGGTACACTAACTGTCAAAGATATCCGCCGAGTGACAGTTATAACTGGTGTATTGTGAGGTGGGACAAGCCAATATCACACCTGGTGGAAGGAGATAATACCCGATTGGGAAAGCAGGCCGATAACAGATAGTATCAAAGCTCTGCTAGCAAATCAAAGGGCTCTTTGTCTTTGGCTCTGGAGAAACAAGATTTGTGATACTGGGTATCTGTCTCTGAACCATGGCGTGGATATTTGAGATATTTAACACAGTCCTTAACTCTGTATATACACCGGCATTTCTGTGAATAGAATAAACATGCACTATCACTGCCTAGGTATGCCCTTTGTGTACATCGTACATTGCTTGTATTATTAGTTGAAAAGACAGAAATGTGTACACAGCTTACTTGCAGTACAATCATCAAACCCATGTATTATTGATGAAACTTTTCAATTTCCTTGTGTTGTGAGCATGCGTGTACAAGATTGTTATTACTGTGGATTTGGAGCATGATCTCAAAAAGAGTCGAGCTGTAGGCTGGTTGTTGAGAGATTTTTTTTTCCATTATGAAAAGTCTGCCATGAAGCCATTTCTAGCCAATATCAACATCTAATTTACAGTGAGTGCAAGGGTAGTGATTTGATGTAACAGTTGCAAACATATTTTTCTTGGCACAAACTTAAATCAAATGATTTGAGGTCATGTATGCAATGAACAGTTTGCATTTCGTGGATTTGAAGAATTAAAATGTGATGACTAAAAGTCTGTGACTGCAAAAACATCTTGAGGGTCTTGAATCCATGCATATTAGCTGATTACATGTCTTTGGAATTAAGCTTTAGAATGGTTTGGAATGTGGACAGTTACATGATGAAGAACACTTCAGCCCATGTTTATCCAGTGCCACCCCCTGAACAAAACTCCCAACTACAGCTAACTATTGAAATCCGGCAACTAGCATAATACATATAAAAACAACCGCATCAGGAAAGAAACTCTCAACTTAATGGCTGGATTGGTTTTAAAATTTAAAACCTGATAAAGACAACTTCAGAATGGCTGTTAATGTCTCTTCCATCAGATCAAAATCTGTCAAACCGAAAAACTCGAAAACTTTAATTTATGTAATTTTCATGGAAAAAAGTTCTCGTGGAAGCACTAATGGTTATTTCAGCGAGATGTTTTTGACGGCTTCAGCAGTAATGAGTATTGGAAGAGGGGAGCATGGACGAGGAAGAAAGGAGCATAGAGAGACGACTGTGTAGAGTTCTGGAGAGGCGCAGACGCCAAAGATTGGTCTCGGAGATGTTGCATCTGTCTGGTGACTGTAATGATTTTTACACCATTAGTCTCAGGGTCTGATCTTCAAGATATGTGGAGAGAAAAAACCAGTAGCCAAATCAAAGCCGTTTGACATTCATTAATAATGGTCAAACCCTTTGCAATGATGTTTTGATGCATCAGTGTGCATTATTTCAATACAGACGGAGACCAAAAAAAAAAGAAAGAAAAAAATGTAGGAATACACTCATTAATGTATTCAACCAAAACCACCTTAATTATTCATTTTGTGCAGTGGGATCTTGTGTAACAATGTTTTCAAAGTTAAGACATCTATCCTTTGCTTCACTGCATTCATTGATAAAGTCCTGACTCTTCAGTATTGAGGCTCATCATTAGCCGTATCCAACTGAAGTACTTTTCGAGATGTGATGGCTTTCTATGCATTCAAAGACCATTGTAAATCTTCAACCAAGAGGTGCTTGTTAGAAGTCTACATCACTCCAGGAAAACTACAAGCAATTTCAATATTAACACATTAAGAGTAGCAACAGCCATAATTTAGTCATGTAAGAAAAGTATTTTTCTCATCAAACAGATGCATGCGCATATGGAAATACAATGCCATAATGAACGCCATCAAAAGAAAATGGCTAGTGGAAACACAATCTCAGAATTAAAATAATTATGAGAGAAAGATTGCACAGAATTACAATAATTTAATCATGGAAGAATGGTATTTATTCCTTATTAAAGGGGTTAAATTTCACTTGTAAAGGAAGTAAAACACGTGCATGTTGAAACAAGATGTCTAATAAATGCCATGGAAAGACGATGACTAACGGAAACACAATCTCAGAATTAAAATAATTATGAGAGAAGAACGGTTGAATTACATGATCAGCAGATTATTCAGCAGTGAAAATAGTTTCCCCCGCTCTTAGCCTTCACTTCCTATACAAATTGCATTCCAAGAAATGCTCATTCAATCAAGTTAGCTGCATTGCAGATCGGCAGTTTACAAGCAGGCCTTTGTAGCATGGAATTGCTAGTGGGAGCCAGGCAGCCCCTGAGCTTCCAACAATGCCCCTCGCAACTTCAACTGTATCATTAGTAGGGGTTTGCAATTCCTCCAACTGGCAAAGGTGGAAATGAGGAGTCTTAAGTGACACTAACAGTAGAAGAAGTTTAAGATTTGACTCTCCTCAATATCGGCTTGGCTATTGGTATAGATTGTTTCAAAGTGTGAAGGAGAAACTTCAACAGTCTTTTGTCCACTTTTGATAGTTTGTAATTACCAGATGCTGTGAAGGGTCAATGAATGGTATCAGTTGCAGGAGCTCTCATTAGGTGATCAACACTTTGGATACCAACCCTGAAATCACTGGGAGAATGCCCGGCATATATCTGTAGAGCCATTGGTGTTGCTGCTTCCTGTTTGCTAATGGACTAGCAGCAGAGCATATTGATTGGAGGTGAACATACATTGTACACTATTATTAATTATTATTATTATAATATTTTATTATTATTTCTTTTTTTTATTATAGAGGTGGACATACATTGCACACTGTTATTAATTATTAGTATTATTATAATATTTTATTATTATTTCTTTTTTTAAAATTATATTACATTGTACACTATTATTAATTATTATTATTATAATATTTTATTATTATTTCTTTTTTTATTATAGAGGTGAACATACATTGCACACTGTTATTAATTATTATTATTTATTTTATTATTATTATTATTATTATTATTATTATTATAGAGGAGGTTAAAATACATTGCACACTGTTATTAATTATTATTATTTTTATTATTATTATTATTATTATAGAGGTTAAAATACATTGCACACTGTTATTAATTATTTTAATTATTATTATTTTTATTATTATTATTATTATTATTATAGAGGTTAAAATACATTGCACACTGTTATTAATTATTATTATTATTATTATTATAGAGGTTAAAATACAATGCACACTGTTATTAATTATTATTATTTTTATTATTATGATTATAGAGGTTAAAATACATTGCACACTGTTATTAATTTTTATTTTTTAAAATTATTATTATTATTATAGAGAAGGTTAAAAGACATTGAACACTATTCTTCTTCTTCTTTATTATTATTATTGTTATTGTTATTATTTTACTTATTATTTGTGGATGGGAAAATAGAAATGAACTTTCAAGGCATTAACATGGTTATAATAATAATAATGTAGATTTGTAAAGTGACATTAATCAGTGAAGATTCTTAGCGGCGTTGGATGACATGAGTTAAATCCAAGTGTTAAGCTTCTGCTGTAGGCACCTCAAGACATGTAGATTAATCCAGTAGGCGGAACCTTAATGTAGAAGCCTTAGGTATATTTTTATATTAATCGGGTTCAATTAGTTGGATTTTTTTTTTTTATAGGCTTGAAAGTTTTTCAATATCCAATTAAGACTTTATCTTCCTAAAAAAGACAATAAATTATGGTGAAATGAGATGGGACCCATGTCTCGGTATTCCATGTATGCTGACTGATGTATTGGTTTTCCTGTTTCAATTTGTAGGAAAGGAAATTAACCCCATAGGAGCTATAATGGGCAAATTACACAGAGACAAACTTTTAAAGGAATTCCAGTAGGAATTGTAAAAAACACTAAGGAACACTAAGGAACACTAAGGATTGTCGTTACGCGGTCACAAGTGATTTGCCATCCTTCAAATTCTCGTCAAATCGCTCTCTTTCTGTTGGACTGTAATGTTCTAGATATGAAACTCTCATTGGGATCACTCCAGTCAGCCTGTGTGGTTCATATGACACCAAAAGGAAACAGTATTTTCACAAATTGGCTAAATAATTATGAAATTTGAGGAATATCTGGCGTGCCCTTCTAATGTTTGAGGTGATGCAGAACACCAAACATTTGCTATGGCGATTCAGCTCCACGTGGCAGGAACGGGCTGCCATTTGGCAGAGTCGTTCTCCTCGCGTCAAACTAAGCGGGAGAAAGCACCACCAGTTGTTTTACCTATTGCCAAGGGGGAAAAAATTCACTTAAATTTGTCTTTGAGTGCGGAAGTAAAGACTTATCAGTGAAGGGATTTGGGGGTTGAATGCATGTGAGACTGGTAAAGATGTTACAAAGAAAGGAAGACATTGGTAGCCCTAAACAAAGTATCTGTTTTTGCAATCATAACTGTGTAAATTATGGAAACCGTTCTGCAAACAACAAAGGATTGCTTACTCCGGTTCCCTGGGTTTGCGACCAACAGTATGGTTAGTTAATTCATCAAAATAATTTCTTGTCTTTTCAAGACTCTTAGCTGAAAATGGATACATGCCCTGTGAAACGATACCGTCTAGAAATATTCTCAAATGGAAAGTAATTGCCCTGCATTACAAAACCTGTATCCGTGTCAGAAATGAAGCCCACAGAATATTAGTGTAAGGATATTTATTTTTGTGTCCAAAGTACATGTTATGTCACAAAGAAATGCGAGCACCTTTAAATTCTGTCTGTTACCTGACAGATTACTATATTTGAAATTTAACTAATTTGACAGGTGACTTTTTGATGGTTTTATAGCCGTCTTTTTGACCATGCCATTTTCCAAATGTGATATCCTTTGCAATTTATACTGGCCAGACAGCAGCTGGTGTTTCTAGGCCGTACAATGAACATTTTGCTACAGAAACATTATCCACTTTGTATCCCATCATACAGTTCTTCGAAAACGTACAACTAAGTTCGACAAACAACCATGACTGTGAATGTCAGCAGGAAGCCCCTTGGAAGTTGCACATTCCGAGACTGTGAGATTTGTGAGATAAAATATGGTGTTACTGCTATACAAATACACACAAGAGATGGCGGTTACATTTCATATCTGGCCCCTATCTTGGGTAAACACAGGGATATTAATCTCCACAGGGATAGGGAGAGTGGAGAGCGAAGAGAGAATGTTTTTTTTTACGAGAACCAGGAGCTGCAGGAATCAGAAATGGTATTTACCTTCGGAGCAATATGCCCGTGAAACACGGATCCTTGCAGAATTATACGAAATTGCTTTGATCTAATGAGAGCAATTAGCATAAGAAACAGACCAGAGTGTATGTTTGTGGCTGGCACTGTTTATTCAGAGGATGCAACTTAACGATTCTTGTGGAGTGAAGTTCTGTTGTGATATACTCATTCAGGGCTAGAATACTTTCTGTGTGAAACTTATATGTGTCATAGCCTGCTTTACCAGATTCTGTTTATGCCTTTCTAATACTTTTAGCAATTTGGAAAATAATTTATGTTTTATGGTTTCACATTCATCTTTACTGTCGTAGCTCTCTGTTGGCTGAATTTTAACTTCACACTGGAGTGGAAATTTCAAAATGGAAAACATAAATAAGGTATTACATAGATATATCTTTATGATGCTTGAAAACTTTCTTCATTTCTCTTCAAACTGGAGTTCAAATTTCAAGTTGGAAAATGTAAATAAAATATAATACAGATATATTTTTATAATGCTTGGAAACTTTCTTAATTTCACTGTTACTGTGTTTCACATTATAATTGAAAACTAAATTTGATATTTTTGCGAAAATTACATTTTATCTTCTGGATTTTTTCTCTCTATCTGTTGCATATATCCTGGCTTTGGATAATATCACCTCATTCATTAACTTGTTATTGCCTTTCAAGTTGTTGGCTTGATGGATTCCTCCACGTAGTTGAAACAGATAGATATGAAGGTGGAGAGGTCTCGTGGAGATTAACGTGATGGATTTGAAATTTTCAGTTAGGGCTGCAGCGACTCAACTTGATGCCTCCCAGATTGCGTTCTGTTACGATGTCCGCTATGTAGTTTTTGTTCAAGACCTGCATACTAGGAATTTCATTGTGCGCCAATTCCAAGGAGAATTAAGGAACTGAGCTCTGGAACAGGAAATGTCTTGACAGCCACTCCTTTTGTATAATGAATACACTGGCCTTAGCTCTGCAGCAATTGGGAAGCGTTTTAGAGAGAAAAAATAAATTAGAAGTTTAATCCTGAAGATCAGTGATTCTTATCTGAGGTCTTGAGATTGAAATAGCAACATGAGAGAGGGAGTAAATGGAGGTACTTACTAGAAAAACGGCAAGAAATATATTTATGAATAAAAGAATCCAAATTGTTCAGAGGGCATCTTTAAAGATGCTAATTTTCTCACCCATTTCTGAGATGTAACAATCCCACTGCAGTTGTGTGTGAATGGTTTTCAGGCGATAACTGTCAGGATTGTTGTTTACTTCTTCTAAGATTGATAAGCATTTTGTCCTTCAGATTTAAATAGTTGTACAAATGGGTTTGGCATCGTATTCCGTTAGGTTCCGTTGCTTATCTGGCAATCTGTGTCGTAGTATAAGCTCAATTTCGGAGGGATAATAAGATAGCTTATCACTAGTGGATCATGAAAACCTTTGAAGTGGAGCAGGGAGAAAGAGAATACACAAATTTGTAAGAAACATAAGCCAATTCTTTATCATTGTTTGCTTACTGACATCTACCATTTCCATAGAAACAGTCTGCTAAAATTCCTTGTTTAGATAGATATAGCAATTAGAACCTGTAAGCATTACTATGCTAATTGGTGTAGTGCACGAGATCCCATTCTGAGTTCAAATCCCACTTTGGGGAATGGCACTCTCCACAGATAACTGTATGCCAAAGCCATGTCTGTAGGTATGCTATACAGTTATTTCCCCTTGGTTCAACTGTATCATCCATGGTTACTTGCATCATCAAGAGATCACTGAAATAATACAGATAATCACATACAAAAACAGTATCAGCATTTAAAAATTATTATGAAATAATAATTAAAAAAATAATAATTAAATAATGTAATAAAAATGTCCACATATCTGCATGAGTAATGACTAATCTCTGGTTGGTGACATATGGGCTGTATGTGACAGTCTAATTTGTGTCCTACATAGGTGTGTCTATCTATTTACGTCCTAACTACTGAGGCCCTCGGTGAGGGTTAAGAACTGACATTAGCAGTGTGTATGGTAGCCAGGTATGTGCAGGGAGCTGACAGCTCAAACTGGTGTCAGTCTAATTGTTTGACATGGGACACTAGAGATAATTACCAGCCTGCATCTAAATGTCACTGGGACACTGAGCGCTGCTCGGAGTAGGACGGAAGATCTCCTCTGGAGACTGTCTTCAGAACTCTGTGTCTGGGCATTAGCCGTCCTCAACACCTCTTTAATTGACTTGGAACTGTATAACTTAGCCTTATAGTTCACTTGGAACTGCATAACTTAGTTTATGATTGACCATCATACACTAGCTAGCAGTACTTTGTCCCAAATCTGTGTATATGTTGTCTATAACATGACCAGTTATGTTTAATATACTCAAATGAAATGAAATGCTACTTTATGAATATAATTACTTCATATGTTTACAAGCTTGTGCAAATATAAGGGTTCTATGGCAGTTGTGTTATGTCTGCTTGTCTAGGATGTTTAGGTCTCTCTTAGTGCTGTTTATTAACATGAGATAAATACATTATCTGAAGTGGTAATATTTACTTGTTATGTGTAAACGATATATGGATTCCATAAGAGCATTCCATAACTCGAGTATAACAACGAAACTTTTCCTTGAGTGTAATACAAATTGTTTTATGAATATATCTTGCCAGTGAATATAGCAATAACTGAAAAAAACTAACTTTTTCTAACCATGTTTACATTTTTGATCCAAGTATATATGTAAAACATAGTTATGTTTTCATTGTAATGCAAACTACACACACAAAAAAACAAAAAAACAATTTGAATAATATCTAACAAATCTGTAAGTTTTGTAAGGTTGCATTTTTTCCCTAATGTTCAGTATTGTGCACCACTGGTATGGCTCCAATTTGCATTCATGACAAGCAATGTTTGCTGCAGTCGTCTGTGGAAATGAAACTCTCGCTTTCGATTGTGTGCACTCGCTACTAGGGATAGACTGATTTCTCAATGCGTCAATACTCATTTGTATGTCGGCTGCCAGCATTGGTGGAAAAAAGCCTAATCCCCGAAGACGAACCTTTGAATATTAGATTGTGACTACATGAAAATATGTCACCTTAAGGTGGCAGCTTTTACTGGACTTCACGGAGCCTCGTGTTTGTAAGAAATGGCTTTTGCCACGCATAACTAAGACTTTAACTGAACGATGAGAGTCTGTGTGTTGTAGTAGATATTTATTCCTGAACAATGTTGTCTTTGCTTACAAAACTGCAAACTTCACTTCACTTCACGCTGTTGACAGTTAAGAAGTTTTCTTTGTTAAATGTTTGGTACTTTTCCATTTGAAACCACAGTCATTGTAATATATTTCCATACTGTGAGAGCTCTTGTACTTGATATATCTGTTTCCTTTTTATTTTCAAGATTTTATGTCAAGCTCAGTTTGAGATAAATGAAAAAGAATTGGAAGTATGATAGCAATGAGATTATGAAATGCTCCAAAGTGGTGGTAGAAACATACTTCACATAGCAGTGGAAATGTTGTTCATGCCAGACAAATGGAAATGGGGAAGGGGGGAGGTTGGGGACAGGGAATATGATACTATTTATTCATGAGTGTTTAAAAGACGGCATAAAAACCTGAGATACATCATGATGCTTATTTCACTTTTAAATGAAGATGGTGTGACATTTGGAGATGAAACGTGTTGAATAAAACATCCAACAGCTCTTTGGGGATCCATTTAAATATTCAATATGTTTTATAACCGAATCTCCTTTTCGTAATTCAGTAGTGTTCTTAGTCAAGTGGAACATTTTTGAAATTTCAATCTTATCCCATCAGCAAATAGAAATCTTGGCAGTGGACATCCATGCGAAACCCAAACCAACATGTAATCTATGGACTCCAACTGATTGAATTTCAACAGCATTGTCTTGGTTCTTCATGATTTTGGTTCAGGTATCTGTCCTGTTGTAATACAATCCTATGTCAACAGAGCTGCTGTCTACTTACTGCCTACTTTCCTATGCAAAACCAAGCCGGGGCTAACACATTGAATTGAAGGTGGCCCATTGATAAACTGTGCTTAAAGTATGAGTAATTATTAACATTATCATGTCAATCTTGCTGATGCATATGTCATGTATGGGTCAATGTCCCACTCTTTATTTTATCAATGTGTGCATACATGCATTTCAGACCCCCCAACCCCTGGGTACATTGACCAAAAACGATAAATGCAAATGCTTGGCACATTAAAGTTTGATGGTATTCCAATAACTGATGGTATTCCAATAATTGATAACTTTATTATAGATTGAGATCCAGATTTATGTGACCTGAGATGATCTCTTACATTTTACTATTAAATAAATGCTCACCGCTCACTGTGATCTGAGATAAATGTGACTGTTATGTTCACATTCATCATTATTCCTCTAGCACGCTTTGGTATGTTCAACCCAAGCTTTGGTATGTTCAACCCAACATAAACCCGGACACCCACTTGAGTTATAATACTTTTATTACCTGAATGAATTTGGCATAAGAAACTGCAGGCAATCCTATTTCCTCAACTTTAATGCTATTTATTCTTCTGGTACTGGTGTATTCTTCATGGGCTTGACAAATTCTTGATGAGTGCGTGTTTTTTATGACCAGTTTCAACAGACCTTGATCCGTTGATGATAAAACTGTCGCTGTGTTACTGCCATTGCAGAAAAAACTAATTGCAAATCTATGAATGGGTGAGACGAGTTTCAAGTCCAGAGGTATTTGGGAATTTAAGTGTCCTGTTGTTTAATGCTTTTACCCTCAGCGACTGAAATTGATGGAAATAAGTTCACCTTCAGCAGGAGGCAATCCTTCTACGGCCATATTGTTTTTCTTCCACCAAATGTAAAGTCCAGCCATTGTTTGCAAGCTGCAAGTGACACTGGCCATTCGGGGAAGAAAATAAATACATTTTGGCATTGTTGTCCTTCCAGGAGTTTTAACCTTTGTCTTTGTGATTTCTCAAATACTGGCCAGCCAGTATACACAAGCCTTGTATATTTGATTAAAATGTGCTTGTCCTTGGTGGCTTTGGGATTTGAGGGATCACTTTATTGTGTTAATGAATGATCTGCAAATTCTTTGTTGATCCTGAATTAAAGAAAATATTTTTGTAGAAATGGAAATAATTAAAATATTAAAATGATATTGAATTTCACTTAGATATGATATTGTTCATCACTGCACAATGAAATATCATTTGCACATTTTTTCTGAGCATACTATTTATGCACATAGTAACATATCCATTCATAAGACACCATTGAGTGGTTTCTGTGAAGGAAACTTAACATGTGTGAATGTGTTAAGAGCTGTGGTGATAAAGAGAATCATAATGTAGGTACAAAGTTTGAGGTACAAATGGAACATTAACGACTTTGTACAATCAAAATGCAAAGACCAGAGACTGAATTGGCAAGAATACACACAGATAACAAAGGAAGTCTGATATCTACTTTCTTTGTCCTTCAGCGTGAACCATGGAATGGAATTTCATGCTAATAGTTTCTCAGCTGGTGGTAAGGGACAGAATTGTCTGCTCAATTCCAGATCATACATTTTTATGTCCCATCTCTCTTTCGTTTTCAGTCCACACCATTCACGCCATTTGTCAGATCTTTTTTTGCGAGGGGCAGCAGTGACCAGTTCTATTGCTGATAATCACAAATGGTTCCTTTTGTACTTGTCACAGAAAGGTTAGCAGTTTAGTACAAGACGGGTGAATTGGCGAACCTTGGGAGAGATGCACACAGGGTGTCCTTATCGGTGGTGGGGAGGGGTCTCATTGAAACCCAACAACCTGTGGGTCGATTTATCCAGTACAGTTAATGTTGTACTTATTGATTAACCTATTGCCCATTGTGACACAGGGTGAGCTCACCTCACACATTCCAACCTCAGCGAAATTCTCATTTGATGGCAATTTTACAGTGACATGTCATAAATGTGAGTGATGTACAAGGACAGTGAAACCTGCCCCCTGGTGGAGCGAGCCATTAGTCTTCAAGCATTATACTAGCCCCGAATGTCGATATGATCATAAATGGGAGAGCTTGTCCCAGCAACATGGATAATTATTTGTAATAAATTATCTCAAAAGTTAGATTAATCTCTACGTGATTGCATTAGCGGTTTATTTGTACTTTGTTTAATGTGATAGATTGACACATTGGAAGGTTTTACATGAAAATGTGGTTGTAGATCATAAATTATTATCTTGGCTCGTGAAAAGAGGTTGATGTTGACATAGAAATTAAGCTTCCATTTAATAGCAATAATAATTGAATAATATTATTCTACTTTTCCCCCTTTGATCCATTTGTGGTGAAATGATGCTAGATTCTATATTTAGATGAAACCTGATGGAGTGTTGACAGTATAGGGAATGGGAAAACACAGATGGTTGCAGTTATTTTCACTCAGAAAGTACATGTCATGAGGCTCTAACTTTTCAATGGTAGAGAAGAGTTTCATATACATATCATGATAATGAATAACACTAAGTTGCAGGTTTTCCTCCTTCTATTAACATTCCACCAGTACTGAAATACTGTTGAAAACTACATAAAAATATTACTCAAGGAATTCTTTATGTTTGTGTATTTTTAACAACTTTGAAATATAATGTATATATTATCATGTAGTCGATGATATGCAGGCTACAACATTTAATCCTGCTATTCATTTGCTTCTTTGTCAATCTCTGCACATTCTAGCCTACACAGGAGCTCATAAATCAGCTGTCTGTACGATTTCATTGCATTAATTAATTATCCCAGGTAACGGTGAACAGATGACACAGCACCATTCTGCGTGACCTATTGTGTCTTGGCTGGCTCCTAACAGGGTCCTTCCTGGTGACATAATACCTGCCTCACGTCTTCCATGTACAGAGCTCTCTGGGCCTGGCTTAACATATGTCGAGACACTGCGGCCATATGATCAGTCAATTACCAGCGAGAGGGGAAGCTACGCGAGTCCATCAGTCATCCTTTAATCCGTCGTACACTTACACCTATAGTGAAAAATACCTTCTAGCAATACCACTTGTCACTGAATCCTCGGTCCGTTTGTCACAGAGACACGCTGTGCATGTCACAGAAGACATTAGCATCCCCTAAACTGCACCTCGATATATCATTTCTGGAGGTTAACTCCTTCCGAGAGAAATTAATTAATAAATTTAATTCTTGGGTAGCCGAAGAAATTTGTGAAGTACGTTTGATAACGTTTTTGTTTTGTTTTATGTAATCGGTTGAATGTCATTGGATCATTGGTACTGACTAAATATTTAGTTCAGTGTCACTATTTCTATTTAACTACATGAAGTATAAACATGAGCTAAAACGTAGTGTTATTTTTTCAAATACACAGTTTCTATGACACAAAGAATTTCCGTTGTACAGTGTGTGTATACAGTTACTCGTCTTGCCCAGAAGAATGGGCCGCATTTGTTGACGGTCTATTGTGTTGGTCTACAGGTGATAAAGCAACTCCAGCCATCGTTACACAGGTAGGCTTAATCTCGGGTAACGTTAGCTATCAGCGTACTATGTGGGGTCAGACCTATTATATCCATCAGGTTAGGAATGGAGTAGGCCTTGTATCATGTCCCAGGTCTCAGTCAATCACTGCACTTACATAATGGCATTTCTAGTCTTCATGTTGCACTCTCATTTATCATACAGCAGAATGTTTTTATGTATTTTTGGCACTTTTAGAAGCAATGACATGCAATGACATTTTACGGTTCTAACATTTCTTGAAAAGATATTGATATTGTTCCGCTAGTTAACTCAAGTCCTTTGTCACTGGATTTGTTCACTTTTGATTTAGTGCTGGTGATAGTGTGTCGGACTACCAATCCAAAGGTTCAAGTTTGAATCCCATTTGGGGGTTCTGGTATATTTCCCAGGGTGGCACCAAGTTTCACATGCATTGGAAGAATCTTCATACAGTGTCCTGACAAAGTCTGTATCCATAGTATTCAGTTAATTGGTTAATCTTTTAACAGCTGTGGCTCATAGGCCTTACCTTTAACAACAACATAACCATGTAATGAGCTAACTATTGAAGCTGATTTGCTGGGTAATTCACATTAAAATAGCCAGATAAGTTATCACGCTTTACTAGAAGTGCCTTTCACTAGAACTCGTGACTCACAGACTGGAAAGTTACATTGACATAGGATTAGAGACTGAATCCCCTTTTCCATGGAAATCATAAGCACCCAATGCCATCTGTTAGAATGTTTTACACTTGCCCATAAGCTAAAGAACCAACCATTTGCTCTCAAACATCCAAAATATACATCGGTACATCACTTGCTAGTTCTAAATATAGCGCCATGACAGGTGCCTTCAGCCTAAATATTACAGGCTACTTGTTCATTTGCATGAATTTTTTACCCCCAGGAGATGTCCAAGACAAATCATCCTTGAGATCCTAACCTGTATTTCCCCCAAGTTGGCAGGGTCTGCTAACCTTATGGCTCTGAGCTGGGAGGCCATTGTAAGAGCACTCTTTTGTTTGCGGAGATTAATTTCCACATGTGCACAGGCAGACCCTACAGCCACTACTGATGGGCTTCCATGGTCAAGTCTGTTGGCTTTCAATGAATATTTATGTGTCTTTTGGTAAAAAAATTAAAATGTCAATGTCAAAAGTGCTTAGCTGAAATTGAAACTAGCAAGAGTAAGTTAATTATTGAGATTGCTATTGTTTTTTTTAAAACTCTTTTTCTTGCGGTTCATTTGTTCCTGTCTTTGCAGATGTTCATGTCCATCGAAAGCATGGAGATATTCCATAGTTCAGAATCACGATGTAATTATTTCTGGAATGTGGGGTGGATCTGGAATTAGTTACAAACATATAGGCCTCCTAACATACATAAGCTGTTTCAAATGTACTGAATTTGGAAAACCAAAATAAACATGGCCCAGTTCATGGCATGAGCAGGGCATTCACACGGCTGATTTAAACGTAATTAAACTAAACACTTGCTCAAAGCACATGGGAGGCCCTGGTATGCATCCATCACTGCACCCTTAAAACAAAATCTGTCAATGGACTGAAAGACAAGCTAAAGACTTGATATTCCAATTCACGTGATGTTAATTTAATTGAGATCAATTTCACATGTGTCAGTTTTCCTACACCCTAGAAACTAGTCATCCCCACCCCTTCTGATGTCATTGATAGGGGCCTCATGCATGGGTGGATCCACCCAGGGGAGCTAATGGGTGGACCCGGCCACATGGCAAAGCTCTGGTGGACACCTCCAGGCTCATCAGGACTGGACAATCTCCTTACTTCCAGTTACCAATTAGTCCTTTTGTGAGTTTGTCGCCTCCAGTTCCCTGCTCAGTGAAGCAAGTTTTGATATTTCTCACCTGACCTGTCCAGTCTGAAGGAAGCATAGGCTGATTTCATGAGGATAAAGACCACCATATTGGACTTCCTGTGGAAGTTGGTGTTAAGTGGTCATATTTTGCTCCTGGCTTAGAATCTTGCATTAGACATACCAGGCTGGTTATCCTTAGTGTCAGCTATTTACCCGAGTACCAAAATACCCAAATACCATCGACCAATATTTTATTTGGCTTTTATCATCTTGTTGTTGTTTTTTCTTTTACTACCGAATTTGCCCCCAAGAAGCTTCTTATATATTGTATGAACATGTTGAAATCATTTTAACTTGACTGAACTATCCCTTTGAAGTCTGGGTGTCTTATCCGAAAATTGCACTTAGAAATTATTATCCCAATTCCCTGACCTCCTGACCTTTCATGTACAGCATAAAATTAGTCTCACTCACTTATGTGCATTGAAAGGAAGATTTGCAAAGAAATGCCTGGATAGCCAGTCTGTGATGATGTCATATGCAAAGCCCGCTATTGTTGAATAGCTGAACATAGTACATATTTCTCTTCTCCACTTCCCCTGCATTGCCTTCAGTTAATGGCGTCCAAGGTATCGGCTTTGCAATAAATACCCCCTGATGACGAGTGCAATTGAATAGTTTTACCATCACAGTGTGTACGTTATCCATCATATTTATGGTCACTTTCACAACCCACATTGAATAGGAAATTCCTCTTCCTTTTCTTGTCTTGTCTGATGTATTATTTATTTTAGCGGTGGGTGTGAAAAGATAAAAACTGGCTTCTCGAAAACGAATGTGACCATCTTTTGTTTAGTAATTTTTAGCGATTTGGGTTGATCTTAATATTATGTCGTTCAATCTGCATGTTTGAATGGTAATTATTATTATTATTATTTTTAATCGATTCTCGATATTGTGGTTGTTTATACAGAGCGTGTGAATGTGCAGCCTCCCATTTCCACTATAGCCTCCAGTTAAATTCATATCCTCTACTAGATGCCTGCAGACCGCTTCAGTTTAATCATCAGCATTTGTATGACACGTTTTCATGACTTCATAGATCATGCCAGAGGTACATAGGTGCGGGATTTCAAGATTTAATTGATGGAGGTAGAGCATTTCCTGTGGCTGCAGTATCCAAGTGATTATTGCACCTGATGGCTGGCTCTTCATAGTCTGGCCAAACTGCAGTCAATTCACACTGAATATATGCTAGTAATTGCTGCTGATACAGCCAAGATAAAATTGTATATGTTTTCGCCACCATTCCTGTTTGTTGATAAGCAGTGTCACACCAGCTTAAACATTCAGGCATTGTGTCTACAAGACCTGCCCAGCTGTGTCAGGTTTTGTAGAAGCAGCTGCAACCAATAATGCCCCGGCCATATGACAATTGTCAAAAGTGTGTCGTGATGGTTTTGACACCGACACCCTCTCGCACCATTAACATAACTCAACACCAGCAATGTTCCGAACATGCAAAGTCTCTCACAAATACTTGGAAGGTCTTTCTGGGTGGCTGGCTTGCTGACCAGGGCCTGCCAACATAATTGACCTTTCTTTGTGAGCGTATGCAAATGAGATTTGAAGCACACGGCCGAGTATATATACACATTTTACCTGATCAGAACTGGGCAAACACAATAGGTAAACATCCATCAAGTCAGAGTGAAGTGCTGGTGATGGTGAGCAGCCTGGTGGTCAAGGTTCTGATGGGCAGGGCATCGGTGCTCACCTTTGTAACAACGCTCAGGGCATAAAGAGCAGCAATTACTGGATCCATTTGGATAGATTTATGGCAGGAGGATGGCAAAAGTATCTCCACGTGTCAGGAAGAATTTATTCACACCCAGAGAATTCCAAAATCTTTTAACAATGTGGTGCCAAGAAATTTGGCGGATTTCAGAAAATATTGTTTTCATTGTTTAGTGTCATAATTTTGTTACAGAGTCAATAGTAATGATCTGCACCCTGTGACCCTTTCAATTCACACCCTGTTCCTGTGAATGAAGTATGGCTTTTCATGTCGTAAATATCTCAGTTTCCGTCTTTGCATAACAGGCAATAAAGGACAGTATCAGCGATCTGGATGTTGTATTACGTAAGATCTCCTCCACACACTATCCCCCTGGTGCTGTCGATGGTTCAGATAGCGAGGCTAAGCAGGTATGTAGTCTCATTAGAGATAAGACCTGGACATACAGTGTAGCATCACATCTGATGTCTCCTCCCACCTCTCATGTAGGGGGGTACAGGGATCCTTCCTCCCAGCAGGGGCAGATAAATCAATGCATCTGGCAATGTAAAGGCGCACTGCCTTAATTAGCATCAATTACTCTCCACATTTTGATGCTCCAGATGATTAACACCCCAAGATTGCTCCCTGTGTATTCCCCTTAGTGTTGCCTTTTGTGGGGTCCTTTCATCTCCCTATCTGGTCAACATTTACAGTTACTCTCAGGCAGTGGTCCTGAGATTTACGGCATGTCATGCCCCAGTGGAAATGGCAGCTCATGAGATGATGTCTTGCAATCACATTGTTAACCATTGTCCACTTGCACAGAGCTTTCATCAAGGCTGTATCCGAACATATTGGACCTCTATTTGGCCATTGTTCTTCTCTGCAGGTCAAATACACCTCGATATAAAACAGTATTTCTATTCCTTCATTTAGTGCCACACAGCTTTAGTTCTCTTTAATAGGTGCTATAAAAATAGAATTAAACTTTATTGAATATTGATTTTTCAATCCTCGAAGTTTATTCCATGTCTTATGATCGATATCAGCAAATGTTATGGATTTGTTTCTAACGGACACTTTCAGAGGTATAATTGTATTATCTCTGATAAATGGATTATCTGGAGGATGCTTTGGGATCAGTATAGATGACTGGCCAAGCACGTAAATCCATCTCATAAGCACAGATCCACTTCACATGTCTCATGGCTCTGGTCATAAATTTGATCAAGTCCACTGACAGACTTATTAGGAATTGGCTCCAGCTGAGAAATGAAAGCCTGATCAGTTTGAACCAGCAGTCCGTTGATGCATCAATATTTTATGATAAGACATAAATGTTGCTCAAATGTATATTATTAATTGCAATATATGTCCATTTAATTATGTTTTTAGGGGATATTCCTTTCTTGTAGGACAATGTAATATAGTGTTCTGTTTTTGTTTTGTTTTTGTAAAGTTAAGCCAAAATTATTTGTGGAATCATTTACTAGCACAAATTGTCAACAACTTAGAAAAGTAGACATAACATTCCAAGAAATATAATTTATGTTATGATAAATTCCAAAGCAAATCGGGGTATTTACTGCTCAATCTATTCACAGAGGTCTATTTTTGTGTGCTCACCAAGGATTACTAAATTTTATGTTTGATACACTCTTACAACCTTCATGGAACCTTGAAGTAATTTAGTTTTCAAGAAATCAATTTCTCAGACACTCTGATAGTAGTATGTTACAATGAGAAGTATTGAAAGCAACATTGCAAGCAAACCAGTATTGGCAGTCTTGACAGGTCAGTAGTTACTGGAGCAATCTCGCCCTGCATTGAAATGCTCGCCTCTGTAAACTTCCTGAAATCAGACTGCGAGGAATCTTGTTGAAGTACGATCATTTGGGCAGCATCCCTTCCAGAATATATCAATAATTTGAAGATGAAGGCTCACAAAGACCAAAAAGCTATCTTGGCAGAGGCCATTTCCATCTTTCCCATCTACTGGTTTATCCAATCTTATTGACAAGGCTCGTTCCTAGGCATGTGATCAATGCGTACACGCCGACCAATTTGGCGACCAAATTTAACAGAAATCTCTTCCTCCGTATAATGTTTACAGATCATTCTCACTGAACTGTATTTATCGGCAAGGCAATTCACCCACACCGGACAAGTGCCATATAACTTGTACTTAGTATTAATTGAAAGTCTCTAGTTTAAGTGTCGGACATTTTTCATTCTGTCGAGACATACTTCCAAACGAGCCGAAATAACTTTCTTGGTGCCTGGTAGGTTCCTGCACTCCATTGATTTGGTCGGAGGTACGACGGATGATTTTTATTTAAATACAAGCTTCACACAAGCTCGTCTAAGTGAATGATACCTTGCACCCAGTCTTGCTCCTTGATTCAATCAGGGCGGAAGAAAATTAAACTGTCTTTACTGCTTCCAGCTTATCTTGGCTAAGAAGTACAGCAATGCTTTTAGCCCCCAGGCCTAACATAGACATACATTGATCACAAGCCGATGGCCTCTCGTCATGGTCAAGAGTTGAGACATGATTTACATTAAGGCAATCATTCTAAAGTGATTTCTACTTCTATATTGAAGTTAATGGGATTATTGGAGGCTCAGTCTAACGAGATGTGCACAGAAATAATTGGATTTTTACCACCGTTTGGTAGACACTTCAATAAAATCTAATCTTGTTTCCTTTTAAGTAAGTTTCAGACCAACAACTGATTTGAAACAAAAATCTATATTTGTAGATTGATTTATATTGAATAAATAAATTGTTTCTTATAAATCCTACTTGTAAGATATATTCAATGAATATATATAAAAAAAACATCATGGGTATATTGTTTTGTGTGTTATTTTATTGGTTTACTTTTATGAGCATTAAAGAAATGTTAAGATTATTTCTTTGACAAAAAAAACTATCAATTACATGCAGATCTAAATGTATTGAAGAAGGCTTATATCCTGGACACCAATGTAGTTTTTCAAGAGACTAAACAAAAATATTAGCATTAAACAAGGGACTTTGCAAATTCCGATGACCCTTTCTAGGGGGGGGACATTGTTTAACCACGCACAGAACACACAGACATAGCTGAAGAGCAAGATTAACACACAGCAACAGATAAGTACATATCTCAACCAAGCTGGGCAAATGTTGGGAGGGTTTTGGTTTTAGGACACAGTGGAGTATGGGGGAGGATTAGATGAAAGTACACAAACATTCACAAGTCTTTAGTCTTAGTCAACATGCCAGAACTGGAGGTGTGAAGCTGGATTCTGCCACAAGAAATGTGAGATCCTGGCTCTGGGATCAGCTTTGTTCCAGGATGTGGTGTCACTCGATGCCTCAGGTGATTTGTACTATCCAGAAACCTCACAGAGTTGTTGATGTAATTGTGAGGTACCCGGCCAGCCAATGGTCTACAGATGTTCTCATCATGTGATACTTGTGAGAAGACAAAAATATAATTAAAAAAACAAGCCAAATTTTGTCTATGCTTAGTTAGTAACCATGATTACCATGATGAAGCATATGTACTAAACGTGCTTAGAATTGGAATCTATATTGGGAGTACGGTAGACTATCCATAGTCTCAGAGGGTTTAAAGAAAATCAGTAATATATAACTTATATTGATTGGTATTATGTTTACCATCTGAACTCCAGTAATCTAGACTTGCTTAACTGATCTAAGGGGAAATTTTGATTTTGGTGAGAACAGGGTGTGACACAGACTTGGAGTATGATTTATGTACAATTTGCTCATTTGAACCAATACAACTTATTATAACATAGTCTTTTACTGCTCCCTTTTATTGAAATACTCTGGGTAATAACATATACAATTACAACACTAACTGATTAACTTCATGCTTCTGAATTTTTTTTATTACATAATCATAATATATATATATATATATTTTATATAATAAATTTTGAAATTAGTTGAATTTGTATATAATTTAAAAACTATGTATGATAACATTGTAATTTGAGTTGAGCATGTTTAGCATCACCCTGTGCTGTCTCTGGTCTTTCCAATTTTAGCAGGACTCCAGGGTAGCCATTATGAGAGACACGGATCTTGCCGTACAGCGATGTTATTACTGACTCCATTAAAAAGAAATCTGTGCTACATTTGTTGAGAAATCCTGGGCATTTATCTAAGTTTTCTTCCTGATTGAGTTTCATTTGTTCAGGCTCTGCATGTTGTATTGTCAAAACATTCGTGAGCACGGTTTCCGATTGGTGTTGACATTGCTCCTGTCACGATTGCTAGGCGCAGATTTCTATCAATAGTAGGTGTTCATGGTTATAGACTTTATTCTAATTGGATATTCATGCTTTTTGAACATTTCTAAAATTGTGATAGAGATATGTTACCAAGTGCAAGCTTAACGATATATTGTAATGCTAACTAAAATGGATTTTTTTGATAGATCAAGAGAACGTTACTTGAAAGAATACCTTCAGAAGCTCACGATAGGATTATGAAACCCTATTAAATTCTAAACTAATGATAAAGATCTGAAGAGCGATCATGTGTTTACTCTGAGATAGCAGTAATATTCCAAAATCTCTAATTGTCTGGACCCCATAGGAGTAAACAGGTCAGTAATCTTCTCATCAAGAAAATATTTCACTGATCAAAAAGATATAGCACAAACTAAAGCATTGGTTTACAAATTTGAAGTATTAGGTTTCAGTGGAACAGTGTTCTTGTATTTGTCAACTTTCCTCTGTCCACTGGCACAGTCTTATCCTTAATCAAGCATTTTAGTCAAAGCCATTTCTAGTAAATACCCGCACAAAAACCTTCGCCCGGTTCTTTGTATAACCTCAACACTATAGGTTCTAGTTCAGTCGGTGCTCCGTCATTGTAAAGAAACTGTTCATTTTGCCAAGTAAACAAGCGAAATGCTGCTTTCTTTTGTCGATGTATAACTGGAGCCAAACTGCACATGAGACTCGTGTACCCTTTGTCAGATCACTGGCTCGCTATTGAATTAGACCAGTAGCCACGGTGAGCCGCAGAGAAACCCAACTGCTTTTCCGTAATCTTCATGAACACTAGGCATGCTCGAGGAAATTTGCATGACAATGGTTAAAACACCTGAGGTCGTGGCACAGGTATGAAGATCACCTGTGTGTGCTAATTAAATCGCGACTGTTTGGAGTCGTTAACAACATTTCAGTGATAGGCATGGTGTTGTGTCATATCGAAACCTTCTGGGTAGATAGGAACCAGGTGTGAAATATTTTTGCTAGGTGGTTGGAGCTTTGTAGAATTTTATTAATTTTGGAAAATTGCCTATTTTTGTTTTGACAATAGTATTACTGCAATCTGGTGTATATTTTATAGGCGGTATGTATTGTATGAACATGCATGGATGTATTTCAATATCCCCTACTTTTCGACAATAAAAATACCACCATACATGACGAGACTTTTTAACAGTCACAACTATCACACTGCACATCTTGCCCAATTTTTTTTACAATTTTCTCATTCAATATTGAACTCAAACGTCAGCCAGAACAGTAAATTTAACGAGAGTGACTTCAGCCAGAACAGTAAATTTAACGAGAGTGACTTCAGCCAGAACAGTAAGATTATCGAGAGTGACTTCAGCCAGAACAGTAAGTTTAACGAGAGAATACAGTACGACTTTTTAGTGGAAGGACATAAATGTCCCAGGAAACATGCTGATATTATTGAGATTGGAGGCGATGTTTGCCATCAATGGGTCCGAGGTTGTCTGTAGTGTAGGTGTGTCTTAGATGTCCTGCTGCGAGCCTCCCATCACCAGTGTTTATGTTGACATCTGGTGTGGGGAGAACTGGGAGGATGCAGGAGGATCACTGGATTACTTCATGCATAAGCAATGATTGTATTAATTTATGACTGTTCGCTTTTGATTAAATATGGCATCACTGCTGACAAGCAGAAAAGCTGAAATGCCAAAAAATTAATCTTGTCATTCTAAATGGTAATTGCAGAGATAATGTTAGAAATCTTCTTGGACCTGCTTTCTTTGAATTGTAATATTTACCATGCATACATTTGTTTGTCCTTTATGGAAAAAAATGTTTTATGGAATTACAAAAAGTATTTAAGACGTATTTCAGTCCAGTATTAAAAGATGATAAATTGTATGATTAACTTGTCGTTAAATTTATTGTATCAAAATATGGCTGTATTTTCTTCAAACCTTTATATATTGCTTGTTTTGTCAGATATTTGATAAATCTATTCTTTTCTAACATTTCATTTATTATTATTTTTTATTCGTGCATTCAGTATTTGAATATGAGCATCATATGACATTAATTTTAGTGCACACTGTCATGTACCGTTCTACTGTAGCAGTACAAGCCATTGTGGCTGTGTGGCACCATTCTACTGGAGCAGTACAAGCCATTGTGGCTGTGTGGCACCAGTGACAGATAACAGCCAGTGTTGTCCTCTTGCTGGCCTCCAAACAAGACAAAAAGACATTAGAATAATATTTGGGCCATACATTATCTTACTAATGACATTTAGCCTGCCATTTAGAGTAGACCAGACTGTTTGCTTTTGGTTGTATTGTAGATTATAGCTATAATTTATAACGTTATGCAATTTTCACTGCCTTGTGTAGATGGCCTCCAACCAGAGAAACGATTATGAAATGCTAAATAAATATTGGTGCAGAGACCAAAAGGAAAGCAATTTGTTCAGCTGGAGGCATGACCAACCCAGTGGCAGGATTATGAACCCTGTTGTCTCCAGATAATATTGTCCAAACAACTGAAGGTGCCCTTATTCTTCCACGTAATTAGACGCTATTCCCCCAAGAACTACTGTCAACATTAGATCAATGAGATCATGTGATTATGTGCACTCACAAGTGAAATTCCTGCTACTTTATGGGAAAAAGACCCATCTTGTTGTGTGTCGAGTCCACTGGTCAGAAGGTTTCATTTTCAAACACCATTTCTGGGGATTTCAGTTTACTTAAACAAGTGTCAGTTCAGAGTGAACACATCTGTGAACATGTGGTAATGAATCCATAGAGGGCAGCTATTACTATGCTAAATCATATTGACCAAACTGATGGAAACTCCTATTGAAGTTTGCGTTCTTTTATCACACACGTGTACATGATATGCCGAGTTCTAATGAGCGCTCAATTAATCCATGCATCAAATGTCAAGTTTTAATTAATTCATGTAAAATATTTCAAGTTTATTAATTTCTATGAATATTTTCATTGTTTAGTGCTAAGCGTAAACAATAATTAATCAGAAAGTCATTAGTTAACTTATAGTTGACAAATGCTTTATGTATCCAAGAATAGTGAAATGATTCATCGAACTGTTATTTTGCACCACTCTGAGAGTTCTCAACTTTAATCTTTGAACTTTTTCTGGCAATGACTTTTTCTCCAAAACCTGTATTTTCTAGACTTTTTACAAATTTTACAAATTTTACTTTTCTTCCATCATCTAAAGACGACATTCCTGCTTAACTTAACAACTGCAACCATTTCATTCGATCACAGACGGAGTCTAAAAAGTGATATTATGGAAATGTCAAATGCAATATAATTGATATTTTAAACAACTAAAATTGGATCTGATTTCTGGTAATGTAGTTTTTGTTGGAAATCATTGTCTCAATATCTCTTGTTGTAATGCCAATATTGTCATTTGTGATCACAAGACTTGTCATAAATCTCACGGTAAGGCATTCTGAAAAGGTCTCCGATATATCCGCAAACATTATACACTGATTACTAGCTTGACCAGGATCCAGTGAATGTATTAGAGGTTTCCTGTTTTCTTTGGCACCAGCTATTGTCTGGCATCTCCCTAGAAACTCATATAGAGTTTCATATTATGCAAAATTAACAATTGGTCTATTATTTAATAAATATCACATATCAAGCATGAGTTTTATCAACAGAGTGCTTCTTGTGTTTTTCTTGATCATGTTGATAAAAAAAAATTTAAAAAAATTGTGGAAATTGGACTTTTTACTAATTGATAAGACTTTCTTTTGAAACACTAACTGTCTGTTAGATATGGCAGGAAAACGTTGATATTTAGGCCATCTATAAACATACATGCATATACTGTGAGTACTGCCACTATTAACTTGGATGTTTTCTCTCAGTTGTGTCTAGATTTTGTCCATTGACAACTAAAATCAGAAAGTCATTTCCGTGCAGTGAGTTATGGTTCTCAGGTCATAGGAAAGTCATAAGTAAGTGATGGGAATCTAACCTAACTGGCCACTCTTGATAACCTGGCGCCCAGTTGTAGATGATGGACATCTTACCTAACCGGATATTACAGAAGTTGTAGTACATGATTGAGATTGCAGACTCTTGTCGATAGTTAATATTGTATCTGGATCATGTAACCACATAGACTGTTAGAAAGGTGTATTTGACGAATGTTTATAGATGGTTTCGTGATTTCATGTCTTATTGTTTGACATGGTCCAGCTGAGACTGTTGAATTCTGGTGTTGATTCATATTTTGCTGTTTACGTTAATGCTGACTCATGCGGTATGGATGGTGTAGACAGTTTCCCCCCTTTTTTTACCGTTTATTATTGGAAAATGGGTTTAATGTCTCTGAACTGTCAAGGTAGAATGCTATGTGGGTAGTTGAAATTATGAAGAGCAATTATGGAGTTATGGTATATGACTTAAAACATGTTAGATGATGATGTTTTATAATCTGACATTGCACACAGTAATACTAAAATAAAAGCCTGGCTCATGTGGATTTTTTGACATATTCGAGATGACATTAATGAACATTGGGCCATCAATCATTATGTTCTTGTATTTTCTTTTGAGTATCTCAACATGTTAGGCAAGAATTGCCATAGAAATTTAATGATGCTTCTTGTTTCTCTAAAGAGTCTTTTGTTGTTAAAAAAAAATGTGACAAAATGCCAATTGAAATTGTTCAAGCAAAAATTGCTTTCGGTGGCATGTCACTTTGTGTCAAATCAAATGAATTCCATCTCTGACAGATTCACACGTGGAGTGATTACTGCAGCCAGGATCCAATTAAAACCATTGTGACGCAGTCACTCGTGGACATGGCCGTGACATCCGTAGCGCACCGAAACGGAAACTTGTCATACTGGGAGAAGTATCTGTTTTACCCCCCCAATCCCGTCAGCTCGTGCAATTTCACCACAACTAATATCGTAATAATTTCACACTCGTATTATTTCCTGTGCTTCAATTGGTCAGATCATTTGACCTTAATATTTCCAAGACTGTGTAATTTGTTTGGGTTTTGATCAAGCAGAAAATGTGTGTGTGATAGCTAATATTTATTTCTTAAAAAGACTTGTCAATTCATGTATTAATTTCTTTCATTATGAATACATTTCATCCCAGCTTCTATTTGCTAATTTCTGGAATAGGTTTGTTTGTTTTTTATTAACTGGATGGAAATGACAATTTTATTTATGAATCATATCAGTGTTATCACATATTCAATAAATTTGTGAAGTTGGAATTCTTTCACACATTTTTAGAAGCCAGTTATTATCATGAATTTTGATTTGATATCCTCATCGCAGATATTTTTGATGTACTGTCAATTAGTTGTCATTATAATGTGGTTAATCACTATAAAATTTGCTAAACTAAGTCCGTGTATGACATGTATATGTCATTGTGATTTGATAAATCGATACTTTTGAAAGTTAAATGATGTAGTAGCCATTGTAAAACAATTTATCTTTTTGCATTATTGGCTTCAGACGGCAAGATATTGGTGTATTGCGTTAATACTTCATGTCATTGCACTTTAAATTGCTTATTATTAGTATTAGGATATTTACTGCTAGGACCCAATCATGAAAACTAATATCAAGTGAGATGGCTATTGTACAATGTTGTATTGTCTTAGATATTTTACTGAAGGAAAGATGTTCTACTAACTTTTAAAGCTTCAGACTGATATATACTTTTTTTTACTTTAGTGTATTTTCGGTGATCTCACACATTTCTTCAAAGATAAATTATTTTATGTTTTGTCATTTGGATGCTGTTATTCACTTACCCGTATCCACACTTGAAAGCAATTTAAATCGGCTGAGAAATTAACTATAATATGGTGTTGTCTAACATCGTCAGTTAACAATTATTTAAAGAAAGCATTTAAGATGCACATTGTTGCCAAAGCAGTGAGCAATCCCCTTATTCTGATGTTTAAATATGCAGTTAGCTGATTATTTAATATTCCTCTGACATTGATGAGAATGGAGATAACCTTCTCTGGTATTTATCTTAATGTGTGTAATTTAATTTCTATCTCAGGGAAAGGTGGGTGGTGGGCTAGACTAGACTACTGGTTAATCTAGAATACCAGAATAGTTATCATGAAACATGTACAGAATTTATGTACTTAACCAAACAGTAATTGATTTTCAAATTCATGTACATTAAAAAACATGTTATAAATTGGTTTGTAGGCTAGATCAACATGACCTTACTTGCCTAATTAAGTTCAAGATCCTAGATAAGCATAACACTTTCTCGGTTCTCACCATGTTATTGATCACAAATTTCAATCATGTCTAGACAGCTTTTATATCTGTAAAATTATTACCACTTTGCAAACAACTTTACCTCGGCTGTAGTTAAATGCAGCTTTGTAAGGTGACTGTAAATAAGAAGATTGGGCAACAGCTATCCACAGTTTGTAGACTGTGTAACATAAATTATAAACTTTTCTGTATATGAGTATTTATTGTAATTTATAGTGTGAGTGCTTATAATCTCTTTTGCATTAGTTCTACATAACTCAACCGATCTGTTGTCATCTCAACAGAACTGGTCACATGCCCGTAGAATTTGTGAAATTATTATTGAATAATCAGTGTTACGATTTGTTTCAGGACTTGTATCATTCAAACTGTAGAAGCAGGTACACTTTATCTTCTCCTTTGAGTGATTGGTGATTGGGCTGGTACAATTGATTGTGTGTCGGACTACAAACCTGAAAGTTTGAGTTTGAGTCCAATCTGTAGCCATCGTATCTTTTAGATAAAATTGAAACGAATTTATAGAATCAATTTATTCAAAATTGGCATGCTAGTCAACAATTATCTTCTAAAGGAACATTTTACTCCTGTGTTAAGCAGGACTTCTCTATGGAACCATACTTGCTGAGCCCACCGAAACTTTGTCGCCCACTCTTACGAATTCGTACTAGCAACCATTC